>PVIC010004483.1:0-13030 GCA_004025085.1 Thryonomys swinderianus
GGTCTCGCTTTGTAGTTCAGGCTGGCCCTGAGCTCACTATGGTGCCCAGGCAAGCTGCCGCGAACCCAGCAATCCTCCTGTCTCTACCTCCCGAGTGCTAGGATTACAGGCGTGAGCCACCACGTCCGGCATTGTGGTATGCGGTGTTGATTGTTGGTGGGCGTGAATCTCCACGCCCAGCATTATATGTGGTTTCCGGGGATCCAACTCAGGTCCTTGCGCTCACGAGGCAGGCGCTGGAACCACTGAGCTAACCCTCCGGCCCCTTATTTTGTCTTTCTTTTAAGACAAAATCATGAAAGGGCCAGAGATGCAGCTCACCTGCACAGCACCTGCCTGGCAACCATGAGGCCCTAAGTTCAATCCCTGGTACAAAAAAAAAAAATCATTAAAGTAAAGGCCATCTTTCTGCAATATTATATGCCAGGCACTGAACAAACTGCTTTATGCACATTACCTTGTTTCCCACCACAACCACTCTATGAAAATGTTACAACTGTTATTCCAACTCTCCAAAGTAGGAACTGAGATTTAGCCTCACTAAACTTCCCCAAGCCACCAAACTAGCGTGGAAGCCAGGTTTAACTCCAAAGCTGTTTATGATGATATACCAAGTACCCTTCTGCTCAAACTATTCTCTTTGACACATGTCTCATTAAAAAAATTATTATTTGGAAAAAAAGGATTGTCAGTTTTCTAGAATTATGAAAAGCAACTTTTGCTTGAGAGTGTACTTAGACTACACTCTTGGACATTTCAATCTCACTGAATCACATTCCTCAAAAACCAACACAGAGAACTGAGCAATTGCTAAAAACCCAGCTATTTTAAGGAAGACATTAGATCATAACTCTGTATCATTCAACCTGTGTCGAAATCAGGAAACAGAAGATTAAAAGTTCTCTGAAGCATGGGATATCTGATAGTGGTGGTCACAGGAGATGCCAGAAAAAGTTATGTTGCTTTCGACTTAAAAAAGTAAGCCAGGGAACCACCACACACAGTCATTTCAAGACTTTAGAAGGAAATATCACACCTTCTCACCCTGCCTGCTTTACCAGTAGCCCCACTGAATTAAGTGCCTCAGTCAAAGTTTACTGAATGTTTCTCTCTGCCCAGGATACAGCGTGAGCAAAATCAACTCTGCACAGCACTGGTTAACAACTCTTATCACTGAGTACCAGGTACTGTGCAAAAAATCTTTATACTTATTATATTTCACTTAACCCCCTCATATTCTATGAGAGGGCTATTACTCTGGCCCCCATATGGACAAAAAAATGCTTTGCCTACTAGTATATGCTCAAGAAATAAAATCATGCCTATCACAGTGTTGGAATCAAGCACTGAATAAGCTGGTTAATATAATCCCATTTTATGCCGATGCAGCCTGACGTTATCCAAGCGCCAGAGGCTCTGCCCCAGGCGTGTCGGATGGGAGAGGCTGTTCATTCCCCCAACCATCTGGACATGCTGCCTTGTAAACAGTAGCGCCACCCACGTTAGATGTAGGGAGTTGGATCCTCCCTCACACACTCATAACGAAGCTACAGAAATGCAAAATATCTGAATAAGGAATGGAAAGACTGATTCAAGAAGTGTCATATAGAAACAGAAACAAAACTTAAGTATCTAGGGGGTGGGGTGTTAAAGGGAAGCAGAGGAATGGGAAAAAAATAAGAATCAAGAAGTGTCATGAACAGGTACAAATTTTCAATGAGGAATGTGACCTGATGTATTCCTAAAATGTACAAGTAACCTCAATAAAGAAAAAAATGTCATACAATTTGCTGGTCTTTGAAGCCACAGACTTATTTAAACTCTAAGCCACCAAGTCAAATTTGAGAGGAAGAGAACAGAGTTGTGATCTCTGCTTGGAAACCCCGTCCCTGCTGGGTGGTTTTCAGAATGATTTGGCATAGAGAACAATGCCATTCCTCTATCCTGCTGTCCCCAGAACAAGCCGAGATCTTCCCAGTGGCCCAGCATCAGTGAAGGCCTGGTATCTCCAGAGAATCTTAGGGGAGACAATTCCCAAGGCATTTTAGGGGAGACGAGCCCTGAGAAGGAAGCTAGGAAATCACTCTTACGAAAGAACCAAACCGTCCATTCAGAGCAAGGGGTAAGCACAGTGCTGACGACCATTTCACTTTGTCTTCAAGAAGCAACTGGCTTGTATCCCCATTCTAGCAACTAGATCTGAGATTTGCTAAGACCACAATTCAAGACAGAAAAATAAATGCTAAATTATTTTGGCAAAGATTGTGAATTGAAACCCTCCTTAGGAATTCAGTTTATGAGGAAACATTCTGTATCAGGTAAAAGCAAGGTACAACCCTAATTCTGGATAAAGAATATGGGAGGAAAAGAATAGAACTGGCCAAGGAATCCCAACATCTCCCTTGAGATTATGAATTACTGCAGAATTCAGAGCAGGAATTTTTCTTTAATTTCCTTTGCATCCACCCTGATAAAATATCACTTCTTTCACTGGACTTGAGGATGGTGAAAAAATTAAAAATAGCAAAATAGGTGAAAGGAAAATGAACTTTGATGGAAGCAAAGGCAGTAAAGAAATCTGCTCTAGTTAGACACCACCCAAGTAAGAGAACTTAATGGAACAATCCTACAGGCCAAAAACTCTGATTCCCTCCTGGTTTACTAGTGTAGGCATGTATATCCACACAGAAAGTAAACTGTATTTTATGATGAAAGGTAAAATTAGTGATGTAGAAGCAAACAGTATGAAGGAAAACCATAAACAGTGGTCAAGAAAGGCTAATGGGGATTCGGGACTTCACATAACACCTGCAAGGTCAGGGGGCAAAGTACCCACACAGAACTCAGGAAACAAGCAGCGCATGGAAATCAGGACACAGATGGGGATCACCAGGTGGTCTGACTGGTAGGCATTCGAGGAGTCGATGAACACTTGTTTGAAAGACAAAAGTGAACAAATGTGTGGAACCTGGGAGTTCCAGGCGATGGACTCATAGTTTTCTTCTAGGGGAAGAACTTTCTGGGTTCTTCAGAACTCTCTGTGCAGGGTGAGAGCCGTGCTGAGGAAACCCAACGTGACACTGGCATTGCGACAGACTGCTGTGGGTGAAGGGAAGAAATGCAGCTCAAGGTGAAGACAGATGCAGCTTACTTACTGTACACAATTTAACTGTGTTCCTAACCGCAACCCCTGAGGCAGAACACATATCTAGAACAGACACGAACCATGAGGATAGAGTGAAGACCTCAGAGCCAGACGGGCTTGGTCCCAGCTCCTCCACTCACTAAGTGAATGGTTATAAGAAAATTTATTAACCCTTTTTTGCTCCACTTTCTCCTTCCATGAAAAGAGGACTGTGACTGAACCTAGCTCACAGGGTTGCAGTGAGAATGAAATGAATTAACACAAAAAACATGCTTATTGTGACTGGCACATGGCAAACACTATGCTAAGTGTCAGAGGTCAGCACCATGTAATGTCTTCACAACTGTATCCCCAACTCAGTGTCGATAAGACATTTAATTTATATTTAGGATTAAAAGTCTATGCTAGAAATAGGGTTCAGGATATCAAAACACATAAATAAGAGTTGGTATGGTAGCACATGCCTATAATCCCAGCACTTGGGGAGTCCAGAGAATCACAAGTTCAAACCAAGTCTGGGTAATTTAGTAATTTGATGAGATCCTGTCCCAAAGTTTTAAAAATTAAAAAAAAAAAGGCTGAGGGTATATCTCAGTGTGAAGGACCTGGGTTCAACCCCCCATTCCACAAAACAAAGCACACAAACAACCCCCCCCCCACATGCACACAGAGTAAGCCTAGCTAGTTGAGAAACTGAGGCAAAAGGACTGCTTGACCTCAACAATTTGAGATCAGCCTGAGAAACATGGCAAGATCCTGTCTCAAAACAAAACAAAACATGGAGATGTAATTTTGATCTTAAAAATCTATAGTAATTTGCAGTTATTACCAAAAATAAGTCAGAGATGGCAATAATGTTTTACACCTGTGTGAGACAGAATTTTGGTAGTGGTACCAGATCAAAAAATCAAGATGGGAGCTGGTTTAGAAGTCAAGAATTGGATGGCAATTAAAATTAACCAAACAATACACAAGGACATCATTTTTTTCCTTCCCATGCTAACAATGCAACTGTCTTATAGGTTCCAGAGTTAAGACTGCTGATGAAAGCACTGGTTTCCACAGCATCCTGCAGCTCAGACTTGTTTCTTCTGAAATAATCTACTTTCCCCAAAGTAGAATGAACTGGGAAGGATGGGCATTCGAAGGAAAGATCTTTTTATGAAGACAAAATAAAGATGCAATTTCAGTTATAGCAGAGACCTCCTCTAATTTCCAGAAGAAACATAATATTGATTTCAGGACAATTATCTCCCCAAAAAGCCGAATATGTCAAATCAGGACAGTTAAATAGCTTGTCTTTGTAAATGTGGTGCCCAAGAGAAAATCTAGAGCTTCACACATGCTAGGCAAGTGTTCTACCACCAACCTACACCTCAAGACTATCTTTAAAATCATGCTAGTTTCAAATGCAGGAATCTTCAAAGAAGCTTGTTCCCAAATTGGCTCAATACCCAATGCTCAAAAGTTAAATAAAAAGCAGTCCATAAATCTGAAGACAAGAGCAATGTTAATTTTAAAACCATATTTAAATAAGGTGTATTTGAACAAAAACATGTCACTTTGGGCTGACAGCTGTGGCCAACCTGTGGGCCTCACATAGATATAGGAAGTCCCCTCAGTACTAATCTGCAGTGTGTATAAATACTGCAGAGAAAGGACCCCATGGTCTCTTACTGAAACAAGGTCATCTTCTAAACTGAACTTCAGCCTCCCTGTTGTCTCACAGCCAAAATAATTTTACAGTTTTATGAACCTGAGTATGAACTCCTCAGATCAAAAGTACGGAAGATATGAAAACGATTTCATCTGAGGATAAGAGAAAAGTAATAGTGTGAGTTACCTGTGTGGTGACCATGAGTATCTTCAAAATCTGCAAGCCCAGTTTCCACGGAATCTGGTGTCTGGCCCGGTATTTTTCACAGGGGCTCATGAAGTAAAACTTCAGGTCTTCTCTCAAACATTCTTCTTTCACCTCAGAATCAAGTTGTGCCATTGTGTTTCTGCCACAGAAGATCAATTTTGAAATGCTCTGCAGAGCCTTCCCTTACAAGGTTCCTGAGTAACACTTCCTGGCTACAGTGGGGCCTGCCATACAAACACAACTCTCTGCAACCAGCAAGCTCCTCTTCCTTTTAGAAATCTAGGAGGATTCCAGACCAAACCCTCTATCACCAGCCTCTCCACATACTCGCCCAACCTGTTCAAAGTGGCCATTCTCATAAGTGGAACTTTATTTTATAAGTCTTGTTAATTCCTGCATCTTAACATACAGCCTTCTCTTGTCACGAGAGTATTACAAGGAAGTGTGGTATGGTGTGCTTATGCGTGTGTTTAGGTGAGACAGAGACAGAATATATTAATGTAAGACTGAATGTGTAACAGTATGGATATGTAATAGTGTCTGGGTGTTTGCAAGTGTGTATGGATAAAAACTAGGTAAGTCACCTTCCTGATGCTTCAGGGATGAAATAGTAGAGCTTTAGTATGGATTAATGTAGTTACTTTGTTGTTCAAGTAAAATACATTTATTACTTAACTCTATACTGTGTGAAGGATCATGTCCCCTCCTTTTGTGGGTAAAACGTCAGTGACTATAAAGTTCCAGAACACAAAAGGCTTCCAAAAGTAAAATACCATTTCTCTAGTCAAAATCTGCACCTAATATTAGTAAAATTATACTTCTACTGTTTCAAAGGACTCTAGTCTCAGGATTCAAAGTGGATCAGAAAGTAGTCACAGGATGGGAGCTAAAACGATGGGCCATGTCTGGTCTTTCCACTTTCCAACATGAGATGTGCAGAAAAATACATGTACAGCAGAAAACATCAGCACTTCTGTTTATACTCTGTCTTTAAAACAAAACCCCCAAGTTCTACTAGCAATGAACATAACACAGAATATATGTATATAATAATTAATATAACATGGAATATACATATAACATTATATAGATATCCTATATATGACAGTGTTGTATGATCGCTTATAAGTAAATGTACACACATTGGGGATACTGTGTCCAAATGTACTGTTGAATACATAATCAAAGTTAGGAGACAACAAACTTCAAGCACAAGCTGTAAATCTAGAGTTCCTAGAAGCCACTTTGCCACCACAGGAGAGCTTGCCAGAGATTGGCGCTAGCACAGAAAATCAGAGAGAAGCGAGCCGCTGACTGTAATAACAGTATTTGAGTTCCTGGACACAACTGGGCCTGAAGCTATCCTGATTTCCAGTTCAAGTTAATAAATACCTTTTGAGCTTAAGCTACTTGAAGTTTCTGTTTCTCCCCACCAGCGGTGTCTTGGTGGTAAGTTTAATGAATAAATTCTAGTAAGTTAGGTCATCATTCAAGTTATTCATTTCCTGTGATGTTTTTACAAGCGGAGGCTATTCTGGGGGCTTGGGGGTGAGGATGTAGCTCACTGGTGCCTCCACTGCCTGATCCCCAGTACCAAAAACAAAACAAAACAGCAACAACAACAACAACAACAAACTCTGGGTTTTTTTTTTACAGGAAATACATAAATAACATTTTCTTACTGACCTATAACCCATTATCAACCTTGACAAGCTTTAAAGAAGCTCAGAAGGGAATGCTTGTTTAAATGCTTACACACAATTGATAATGACTTTCTACTTCTAAGTTGATTTTTTAGGTGTCTTTATTTCCAGAATTAGTTAGCTAGATTAATCAGAGCTATTCTACTAGAAAGGAGAGCGAAGAATATAAGAAAGAAAGATAAGGAAGGGGGGAAAACCAAGAAAGGAGGGAAGGAAGAGAAAGGAGAAAAGAAAATTAGATAAAACACATGCTTCCTGGCGAATCTGGAAGAGCTTTTGAACAACTACAGAGACAAAGAGAGCAAGAGCTTCCGGGCCAGCCTCAGTGGACACCTGGAGAACTAACAGCCAACCGCCACTCACATAGTCTTGGACTTTGACTCTGTGGCATCAGGAAAGGGGAAGAGAGAACCAGGACTGAAGCCAAGGTCCACCTAGGACCTGACACAACCTCTTTCTCACACTTAGCTGGGTGCAACCACAGGCTGACCTTTCAGGAAAACAACCAGAATAAAAAACTGGCTCTCCCCAAACTTACAGGACTATTCAGGAGACTGGAGTGGTTCCAAATCCTCTTACTAAAGAAGAAGAAATGAAAAGGTAGGCCTATCCTGAGAAACAATATCCCTGAGGCAGCTCCTTGAGCCGCATACCTGGGCAAGCCAGCTGGCACCTACTGACCTAATTTGAAATTCTACTATAGCAAGCTCAACCTGAATTTACTTGGGTTCCAGTCTGCTGTCACTGTTAAGCTCTTAGCAAACACAGAAGCCTCTGCAGAGGTTCCTCCTAGGGCCTGAGGCACTCTAACAAGAAATGTGTCAAACAGTGACCAGCAGGTAGACAGGCACACAGGGTAACCTAACAACGTGAAAGAACTATGCAGAAACAAGATTAAGTGTATTAGAATTAGACACATCAGAAAATAGCATGTTTATCCCATTAAAGACAAACAAAATTGCAAAAAAATATCTATGATAAAAACATTGAAAAAACAAAATGCTTTTAGAAAAGAAAAATCTTTACCATAGTGATTCTCAGTTCAAAAGAATAAGACTACAAATGTGTCTGTCTTGAACCTGCTATGGTCACCCCCTGCTTCAATCTGACTCAGTGAGCACTGAGTCTGCTTCTCCCTAAGCTGGAGAAGCTCCCTAGGAGTGGCAGGGTTGGGCAGGCACCATTAGCAGAGCACTCAGTGGATGCTGTGCCATGGTGTGAAATGCATTATGGATACAGTTCTGACTATGGGGAGATCGAAGGGGAAACCCACCAGTCATAACACACAGGACGTGTGAGGAGAGCTCTGGACTGGGAGCCCTGAGGGACCCAGTTTCAAGAAGAAGGTGGCATCTTAACTGTGCTCAAGAGCAACATCCTGAAACTGGAGCTCCAGAGCCTCCGTGCAGCCTGTGGGAAGCTTCTGTGGTCGTGCTTTGTGCAGAGACCTGCATCACTGCGGTGGGTCCGTGAGGCTAAGGACTCATCCTGATCATTCATGTCTGTTTCTCAGTTAATAGAATGCAGAGTACACAAAAACGTGCGTGTGAATTTTCAGGGCCCTGGTGGAAAGGCCAGGACCCACTACACACACCTGGCCTCTGTATGGGAAGTGCTGAACTAAAAGGAGTGGTCTGTTCTCCAGAACAGTGTCAGTGAACTCACAAGACATTTGATCAAATACTTAGTGAACACCTTGAGAGCCAAAGTCTGAGGGAAACAGTTTCCTGTCTCCTAGGAGCAAGTCCCTGGAAAGGAGAGGCACAAACAGATAAAATGTGTTAAGAGATATAGTCAAAGTACACTTTGGGGCTGAGGAACAGAAAGTTGATGCAGCCCAATTGCTTCGAGAAGCTTCAGATAATCCCAGCCGCAGATTCCTTCAACCACTGTATGTGGCCAGTTGGTGTTCAAGAAAGAATAGCTGATGTTAACATTACCCTAACACATCTTGTTAAGACGTTTCAGGCAGATATCAGAAAATGGAAAGACATCCTGTGTTCCTTGGTAGGAACAGCCAATATCATCAAAACAGTTATATTCCCACAACTACTATATAGATTCAATGCAATCCTATTGAAATCCCAACAGCAAATTTCTTGGTCTAGAAAAAATAATACAAACATTCTTCTGGAACCACAAGAGATCTAGATTAACAAAAGCAATTCTAGGCAACAAGAACATGGCAGGAACATCATGATTCCCAACTCCAAACTATGCTACAAAGCCACTGTAGTAAAAACAGCTTAGTACTGGCAAAATAACAGACTTAAGATCAGCAGAATGGACTAGAAGATCCAGAAACAACTCCAGATATACTAAACCACTTCATCTTTGACAAAGGAGCCAAATATCCTCAATGGAGGAAAGATAGCCTCTTTAACATATGCTCTTAAAAAAAACTGGACTTCAACCTGCCAAAGACTAAATCTAGAACTATCTCTTTCACCACGCACTAAAATCAAAGTGGATGAGAGACCTAAATATTAAAATAAAAACACCAAACTTGATGTAAAACAGGCTAGGTAGAACTCTTGGAGACACTGGCTTCAGGAAAGACTTTATGAACAAAACCTTGCAGTACAGGAACTAATAAAAAGAATCAACAAGTGGAATCTCATCTTATTAAAAAACTTCTTGACAGACAAGAGAAGCTACCAGCAGAGTGAAAAAACAACCAACAATATGGGAAAAAAATTTTCCCAGCTGTTTCTCAGACAAAGGGCAATGAAGGTGTAAATTACACTGACCTAGCAATTTCAGGGCAGTCATGATATTGAAATTGCACACAATAAATAAATACACTCTTAAATTTTATGAACTTTTTTTTGCTAAACTATAGGAAGTATATGATCGGATTTTTATGAGCTTAATAAATAGCATTGTTGAAGACCAAGGTATCAATGGGGGGGACATAATATTTGTAAGCACAGAAATAAGATCTAGATGAAATGGAAAGTCACCCACACAGTGGGCTACATAAAAGCTAGAGATGCTGGAATGGAAAGCCAACAGGGCTTAGAAAGAAGCCTGAGCTAAGTATTGTGCTGAAAAGACAGGAGGAAGTAAATCCACGCCCCCATCAGTTATTAGGAAAACTTGGTTTTTCCCCAGCTATTCAAGACCATGTGATGTCAGCTAGGTTTAAGGCTAACACATGGCCATGAGCAACTTCAGTTTTATAAAACCAAGGCCACAAACATCTAGAGACACCTAAAGTTTTGAAAGAAGAGAAACAAGTTACCAGTGATTCTCAGCCTTCTTGGGGGTCATAAAACCCATGTGAGGACACAAAGAATGCTCTTGATGTTTGCCCCAGAAAAATGCACATCCTCTTTTCAGTGACAGTGCCTTCTGAGTAAATAAGACAGCGAGCAAGGGGTGCTTGCACTTGCTTATCTTGACCACACTTGACCAGAGTGATGAGGACTCGAGGGTGATTCTAGTACACAGCAGTTTGAAAGCCTCCATCTGAGAGGTCACCTGTCGATGACTTATCTTGTAAAGGAAGTGGCTGGGATGCTTTGTGGCTGCAACCTGCCCCAAAATACAAAAACCCCATTTTACTGATTCCCCGGCCAGTGTTCCTTCTTGACCCAAGTTCATATTGCTGAAGGTGTAGTGGCCTATAAAAGTCAGGAATGAAGAAAAAATGATATATATTTGAATATATTTCTTGAATTTGAAACTGTGTGACATTTTAGAAAACAGACATTCTCATGTTTAAATCCAGGAGATTTCTACATTGTCATGTTAACAAATGAGAAGGAAACAAAAATCATGCACAGAGTAGCGGGTACCCAGCATACCTTCCACAAGTATCTTTATGCTTCAGGTCCTCACAAACACTAACTTCCCATTCCTCCTGCTCCTGAAACTTTTCAGAGGAAACCATCTCTTGCTGTGAATTCCAATGAACTCCACTCAGCACTACATGCAACTGATGAAATCACTTCTCTCAGCTTCCAGAAAGTGCCACATTTTTGGCTTCCTTCGGCTTCATGGGCTCCTCTTTTCTAGCTGCTCCTCTTCCATCTGCCTTTAGACGTCAGGGCATGGTCCACAGACCTCCAGTTCTCTACCCTCTACTCTAGAAGAGCTTGTCCAATCTTATAACTTTAAACACTCTCCATTTAATAGCAACTGCACATTTACATCACCAGCAAATCTCTCTCGTGAACAGACCCTTTTACCCACCCTATGTCTCCAGTGAGGCTCCACCTACCCCGCACTCTCTCTGCCAGTCCACCCGTCTTCTCAAAGCAGATACCTGGACACATTCATCCACGGCTTCAGCTGCTACCCATAGTCCATTCAGCGGTTCCCCATCTAGGCTGTACAACAGAATCTTCTGAAAAGCTAAAAATTTTTCAGTGCTTGGTTCCCAGTCCCTACATATGCTGATCTAATCAGCACGAAGTGAGACCCAGACAGCCAGGTTTTCATAAGCTTCTGATGACTCTGAAGTGCACCAAAGGATGAAAACTACTGCTCTAAATTCATGTTTTCATTTCTCCTTCTCTTCAAGTTTCACATCCACATCATCAAATCTCCCTTCAAACCACATCAACTTTCTGATGATTCCCATCTCTCTGTTTCTTCTGCTACTTCCTGGTCCCAGTGTCTGGTTTTCCCAGTGCTCTACAACATCATGGCTAGAAGGGGAAATTTAAAACTAATTAATGTCAAAACATCATTTCTCTACTTAAACTACTCTACTGCCATGTCCTGTGATTGCCTACAAATCCCACCCCCCACGCCTTCCTGCACTGCTCCTCATTAGAGCTCCGCTTCATCCCTCTCTAGAACATTCCCATTTGGGAAGATAATTCCACCTGCTGTTCCAACTACTCTGCTGCTGTTTCCCAGCTCTACTGTATAACTGATTCCTTCTCCCAACATGTCACTTCTCAGCTCGAACATCACTTCTCTACTACATGTGGCCCAGTCACTGTCTCCTATTTTCCTCAATTTTCTTCATAAACAGCATCACAATCTCTATTTGTCTTTCCCACAGAAAACTTCCTGAAACCTCAGTCTTGCTTCTCACCATATACTCCAGGAGACAGTATATTACCTAATACATAACAAGTGTTTAATGAATATTTCTTGGAAAAAAGAAATAAGTCAGTGGGTGAAACAATACAGATTTTAATACAGGGTTTTTCTTGTTTTAATATCAAATAATAATAACTAATACTATCACAATCAACAAAATAACAGAAAATCCAAACTATTCATATGAAAAACTAAATTTGAAATGGATCAAAGTCACGCTTAGACAAGGTGTGTATTAGAGAGCTCTAGGTAAATAAGTTGCCTGGCTTGCTGACAGAAATCTTTTGTCTCATACACTGTTCCTAATGTCTTTCCAAAAAAATAATTATTGGGCCAGAGATTTAGCTCAGTGGTTCCACCACCAGCCTAGCAAGCACAAGGTCTCTGGTTCAATCCCGGTAACTACATACAATGTTATGATATCTGGTAACTCACACTCACCAGCAATCAGCACCATACCCCACAATGCTGGGCGTGGTGACTCACGCTTGTCATCCCAGCACTCAAGAGGCAGAGGCAGGAGGATTGCTGAGTTCGAGGCTTGCATGGGCTACACAGTGAGCTCAGGGCCAGCCTGAACTACAAAGTGAGACCCTGTCTCAAAAAAAAATTATTCAGTGAAACATCACACCAATTTGCTATCCATTGGAAAGTTACAGTCCTCCCTCAAATTAAGTGCCAAAAAATGGAATTTAAATACATTAAATATTATTGATAAAAGTCTAGGTTATAGATTTTCAAAAATAATTTAACATGCCTTTTTAAATATAACAAAATTTAGAAGCCATGAAAATGAGTGACAGACTTTAACCTAAAATTCAAGACTCCAAAAAGGTATAAGACAGACTAGGGAAAAAAAGCCTGCAATATATGTAAGCAGGCAAAAGATTTCTCTTTCCTACCAGTGACGTGCTCTAAACTACTAGGACAAAAAGGACAGCCCAACAGACAAAGGATCCAAAGAAGACACTGTTATTTACTGATAATTAAAATATGCTAACAATGAAGTTGGTTAAAAACATGTATCTTAAGCCAGGCATGGTGGCTCATGCCTGTAATCCCAGAACTCAGGAGGCAGAGACAGGAGGATTGGTGAGTTCAAGGCTTGCCTGGGCTACATAGTGAGCTCAGGGCCAGCCTGAACTACAAAGCGAAACCTTGTCTCAAAAAAAAAAAAAAATGTAACTGGAGAGTGGATAAAGAAGATGTGGTTTTTTTACAAAATGGAGTATTACTCTGCCACAAAGAATGACAAGATCA
>PVIC010004483.1:13130-62459 GCA_004025085.1 Thryonomys swinderianus
GTGATGAGGGGAAGGAATAAATATGATACAGAAAGAAAATAAAAGAGCATGTATAAAGGGGGGAGGAGGGGGGAGTGGGTAGGGATATGGGTAAAAATGAGAATTAACTTGTGGCATATACTGGTACAAATTTCCCAATGTTATATGTGATTTTGAGATGTATATAAATTGTACCAATAAAGAATTCAATTAAAAATGTATCTTAATTTATATTTATCAAGAATGGGAGACAAACTCTGTCAAAAGGGATATAAATTTTGAAAAAGTATCTTTTTTTTTGAGACAGGGTCTCGCTTAGTTCAGGCTGGCTCTGAACTCACTATGTAGCCCAGGCAAGCCTTGAACTCAGCAATCCTCCTGTCTCTGCCTCCCGAATGCTGGGATTACAGGTGTGAGCCACCATGCCCAGCAAAAAAGTATCATTTTTAAGAGTACCAGTGAACTAGGAATCAAACTTCTGTGGATTTACACCGTAAACTTTAAAATATCTGGTCAAAAAGACAGCTACAAAAATATTAATGGCAGGCTGATTTGTAACTATGTATTAACTTGAAAATATCTGTAACATTGTTAAATATTTTAAAATATAAAATTGATATAGTGAGATTCTATTTTTCAAAAAACTCAGCACTTATGTTTACATACAAATATTTTGAAAAGTCTAGAAGTGCATAAACCAGCAAACAAAAACAAAACACTACTTGGTAACCACTGTGAAGTATTTGATGGTGATCTTAATTATCTGTATCAAATTTTCCCCATTTTCTTCACTGTTAGTGATTAACATCTGTGAGTTCATGAGTTATCATTATGACTTAAAATCAGCTTTTTCAAAAAGAGTCTAACGTGTATTAGGCAATAAAGTTTTTCCATGCCCGAAGTTTGTTATGTGGTGGGTAGGGAGTAGAGAGTAAAAGGAGGTAAATATAGAAACTGAAATTCTCTGTCTTTCTAAGACGGTGGCCATGTCGGCCCTAAGATGACTGTCAGGGGACAGTCTAGCAGATGGAAGACTTTGGACCAGTCCTAACAACTGTCACATGATCTTTTCACGCCCACTCCTACTATGAACAAATATCTCATGATCTGCGAGTCTTGTCAGAAAGAAAGAAAAACAAGCGCAGTTCGCTGTGGCTATGGGCTTGTCAGGGCCCAAAGAAAGGAAGTTAGGGGAGCCAAGAAATAAACTAGTTAGTTACCTTTTTACATACCTCTCTCGGTGTGCATGACATGGCCACTGAAACCCAAGAAATACCCTGAAGAAAAGCCAAAGGGGCTTTGCATTTCCCACTAGTGTCACTCATAAGAGATGAACATGATAAATGTTTAGGAATTTCCCTAAAATAATCATGACTCTAAGTTCCTATAAAATAATCCCTAATCACCACTTTCCTGCCTCAAAGAAAGCACAATGGAAGCTGCGCATCTCAAAAGTCTCATTCTCAGCAAGACACATTCCTTCCAAAAACGAAGGAAATCTGCTCTTAGGGACAGAGATAAGCGCAAGGGACATTGCATCTCTCAGAAATATTGAACTCCAAATGCAGGTAAAGCTGAGGAAAATGGCTGGAATTGTGGAGTTTTTTACAATTTTTCTTGCTCGAATAATTCCAGTAAGTAGCTGATTTAACAGTCATGCATCTGAATCTCCCAAAGTAGAAGAAGTTATACTGTGCGACATACATAACATTTTCCCCTCAAGGGATTGAGTGTACCTACATTTCGTCCATGCTACCCGAGTGCCATGTTGCTGAATCCCTAGATTCACATCAACCCTAGAAAACCCCTTTCACTGGCAGAGGTGATATTATTTTTAATTTGTGTGTCTCCTAGAACTATGAGCCAAGGACAATTTTCCAGGATCTTTGGCCTCAAAAATTACCACTTATTACTTGGTAGATGTTTATGCTAAACCTACTACAATATGTCAAGGGGAAAAAAAAAAAACCCAGAGACATACACATGCATAACTGTCAATGGAGAAGAACAGAAGTAGTTCACACAACTGAGAGGAAAGGAAGGTGGGTGGGGGCCTCTGTGGTGGTCACCTCATACCAAGAAAGAGGGGACTCAGCCCCACCTCAAAACACAGTAGACAGCTCAGCTTGGGGCTCAAAAGGGGAAGAAAAAACCCAGAGTTGCCAAAGCAAACAAACCAAAAGCATGGCTTAAAACCTCTGATGTTCAACAGACTACTGCAGCAGATTTAAAAATTATATAGCTCAGAAATGAAGTTATTTGTCTCTAGGAGCCCCAAATAGGTGAAACAAGTACTTCCTGAAGTGTCATTTAATTCTTTGGAACTGACACGTGGCACTTAAACTGTAGGCCTCAGCTAAAAAGAACAGCCTGGCTACAGGGAAGAGTCAGGTTTTAATTTTTATAGCCAACAAGATTTTTCTTGGCCACTGTTTTTACTTGGAAGACTAGCACCTCAGACGCCACCAGGTTTTACACAAAGCTTTAAAAATATTCTTAAAGTTTCACTTCACTGACAGAGGAATAACTAGACAAGGAAGTTTGCAAATACGATCATCCTGGGCTGGCAGTTTCTCTGTATTCTTCACCACACAGTTCAAAACTTGCCCCCGAGTGTTTTCACTTGCTTCCTTAGGATATTTTATATCTGCCAGTTTATTTGCAAAAACAACACTCAAGGTACTCTTTGGGGAAAAAGAATGTGGCTATCTCACTGTTTTTTGGAGACCTGGCCACCAAGCTTGGTTCGTGGAAGATCTGCTGGAGGAGAAAGGCACACCTGAGACATGTTGAGGTATGAAGAGGAAGATGAGCTAAAATCTTTAGAGGCCTCTAACTCAACAGAGAGACGCTGCAAGACGGCCCAAAATTTGTACTGTTCAGATAGCACACCAAGGAGGCAGCGGGAGTCCTTCCTAGTGTCAAGTCCACCTTGCATTTCTGCACAAAATCTCAGAATTTGCATTCTGCTATCATACTCTCAGATACTTCTTTTCATTCTCAATGAAATGGCACAATGGCACACAATCTTATTTCCCACAGCACCGCAAGGCATATATAAAAATATATTTATATATAAATATATTCATATATAAAAGTATATTCATATATAAGTATATATTCATATATAAAAATATATAATATATATAGAGAGAGATAAAATGTTCAATTTGGGAGACCTTCCAAGGCTCTTTCCGACCACACCCAACTATATGCTCTTTAACAGTAATCGCTGCTTCTGAAGATACAGGAAATGTTCAAAACTATTCAAGCTGTGAAGAAAATGTGGTGAAGAAAAAAAATACTAGCATCAAGACATAGGTAGAGATTATACATCATACCCACCACGCATGAGCTCAAATAGTTTTTCAGCCCAAGCAGAAGAGGGTAAATAAATGCAGAGTCCATTTGCTCCTTGCTTTTGAAGACAGTGCATTTAGGAGTAAGACAAACGGAAATAGAGTTTAACTTCATCCACCAGGCCATTAAAAATAGACACCTCAGTATTAAGAGTTTACAAATCACACGGCCGACGCAGGTCACTTTGGTGTGACACTCACAAGTATCCATCCAGTCGCCAGTGAAGTTTCAGCAATTCACCAACTGCTCTTTCAAGCGTCTAAAAACTACAAGCCAGACTAACTCGAAACTAAGCCGGACAGTCAGCATGGACGCAGTAAATTCTCCCCTTGAATTCTGGCTTTCTTCGCTGGCTGTAACTCCCTTTAGAACGCGGACAGCACCAGGTAGGAGAGGCAGAAAGTCTCAATATTCCTTCGGGAAAGTTGAACAAACCACCACTGTTTGTCCCGAGAGCCGCGCTGCGCTCCCCTGGCAGCGCCACCTGGCCGGACTGTGCGCCCTTTCATGGGGCGCGGGCAGCGGCGCGCCACCCCGAACCCTCCCACCCCAGAGAGGCCTGTTTGTTCCGGAGGCTCAGCCCAGCCTTGTTTTAACAACCGTCAGCCGGCCGCGTAGCAGGAAAGCTCGGATCTAGAGCGGCAAGCTCGGCACGGGACCGGGTTCCGAGAAAGCCGCGGCCCCAGACGGCAGCCTGCGGGCAGCGATCCTCGTCCGGGAGCCCCGGCGCGGGCAGCGGCCAGCGGCCAGGCTGCGGGCTGGGCGTCCGCCTCCCAAGCTCTCTGCTCCCCGCGACCCCGCCGCCGGACGGCGCCCGCGAAGTGAAGCCTTCGGCCCGCGGCGCCCCCGCTCGCACCCCCGGCGGCCGCCCGGGGCCCGGGGCCCGGAGCCCTGCCGCCCTCCCGCCAGCCGGTTTCCCGCTGCTCGTCGGGCCGGGACACCAGACCACTCCCGGTACCGACCCTCGGCGGGGCCCCCGGCACGGCCCCGGGGCGCGACTCCTCTCCGACAGGTCCAGCGCCTCCGCCGGCCCCGGCATGGCGCGGCCCGAGCGCCGCCGCACCTGCTCCGCCCGCCCGCACGGTGCGCCACGCCCGGCTGCGGCTCCCGGGGCGTCTCCGCCGGCGGCTGACTGGGCCATAAAAGGGGCGCAGGGAGCGCGGCCCCGTCACCCCGCCCCTCGCCGCCGACCGGCACGCCCCTCCTGGGTCACCCCGTGCCTGCGCCCTCCGCGTCTCCGTGCGTCCGCGCCGGTCCCCGGGCCCTCCGCCCCGCCGCTCCGGGGAGCGCTGTGTCCCGCTAGGGTCCCTCCCGAACCGGCCGATTCTTTCAGCCCAGGGGCGTGAACCGCTCCACCCCCGGCCCCAGCCCGGGTCCATCTGAAGCTCAAGACCGCGAAACTCCGTGCAAAGGTCCGAGTTTGGGAGGCGTTAAAACCGTGGCGCGGCTGGGTGCGGTGGCGCACGCCGGCACCCCCTCGACAGGCCGAGGCAGGAGTTTCGCCCGAGTCTGAGACTGCGGAATACTGTAGGGACCGAACGAGGAGGGGGAGGGGAGAGGAAAGAAAGGGAGGTTAGGGGAGCAAAAAAGAGTATGTGGCGAATGCACCAGGAAGAGCAAGGGGAAGGGCCCTGGATCGCTGGGCCGGCCAGAGAGGAGGAGACTGGGTTGGCCCACACACCTGCCACAGGTCCTGTGCTTCGCTTTCCAGAAAAGCGGGCGGGCACATAGCTCAAGGCCATGCTATTCAACAGACGGGAGAGTGGCTGGGAGGGCAGAAAGACCGGCTCTGGCTCTTCCTTGGAGAATCCCATGCTGCATCTTCGGGAGGGAACATGGGCAGCAAAGATCAGCCTGTTTCAACTAGTAGGAGAGCGTTTAAAAGGCCGTCTAGGTAGGCAAAGACCAGGCAGAGACAGCTCAACAGACGACAGATTTAGAAGTCACTGCCTGCAGACTGTTAGGCAAAGCTGCCGTATTTTATCATACTTGTCCACTGGGTACAGGCAGGTTGGATGATCCTATGCAGCTGCCATCCCTCAAGTGGGCAGGCGGACGAACCGAGGCGCAATTGGGCTCCCCTAAGAAAAGGAGAGAAAATGTTAGTGCTCTGAACTCATTCGTTGCTTTCCTGAAGTCACTAACAGAGCTGATGAGCGGGATTTAAATTCAGGGCTTTGAACTTTCCAAACCTTTATTCTCACCATATTGCTTACTGATAGAGACGTGATTAAAATTGTTGTTGCTTTCAGTAGCTTTCTTGATTGGTAGGGAATTCTGTTAAACTTTCGTGTCTATAACAATCTGTAAACAATTTCACAAACTGGAGAAGAGAGATACATTTTTGCATAAATAGCTGTAATTGAGTAGCAGATATCACTAGGTACAGAAGTATGATTTAAAAGTGAATAATAAATTTTTACAGAATGCAGAAGAGGCAAAGAAACTTCAGAAGATGATTCAGAGGTCTCAACCTTTAACGTGTGTGTGACTTTCCAGGCAATCTTGCTGAAGCCCCTGGAGGCCATGCCCTCCTCATAGGATGCAGCCCTGGACCCTGCGCCGCTGTTTGCAGCAAGGTTCTAGGAAACATTAACCAGAGTGCAGGAAGGTTTGGAGGTGGAGAAGAAAAGAGAGAGAATAAAAATGTCAAGTCAGGTGAGTAGAGGATTTGGATATCATGCATTCTAAGAGTTAGGAATTCCACTATTTTAGGCACCAAATCCAACCGTTCTGAATTAGTTAATTTACTTCACAGTAGACATTATTTTCAGTTTGAAAAAGTCACTTGTGGCCTGGGGATTTAGCTAAAGTGGTACCACGCCAACCTTGTAGATGCACAAGGACCAAAGTTCAATCCCCAGTACCACAAAAAAAAAAAAAAAAGTCACTTGTTTATGGTAAGGATCTCACCTCTCATCTCCCCCAGTTTTGTAAGGACCACAGGACACAAGACTCTTGGACTCAAAAGTGTACTCTAAATAATAAGGCATTTTAACTTTATAATCCAGAGGCCATAAAGTTTTCTAGCAAGTTGCCTTCAAATGAAAGTTTCACCAATTTACATTGCAGAGAAAAACAACTTAAGTCTAGAAAAAGTGGGCTAATAGTAGAAATGCAGCAAGGTTTTTGAGTGAGGCTGACAAAAAACCACTATTCACCATAAAGATCATGGGGAAAAGGAGCAAATAAGGGAAGTTTCCTTTATCTAGGTTCTTTCACATCCTCTCCACTTCTGGCTATAGGTCAAGTGGGTTTTGCATGTCCAAGGTATTAATTCTCTGCCAATTTAAACATTGTCATACCTCCTCCTTCTGGTCTTCATCAGTCCCTTTATGTTGTTCTCCTTGGATGACAGTCACTTTGGGGGCCGTGGAATCAAAAGTAAGGGTATAACTCTTAATGATTTGTGCTTTTGCCACTGTGAAACATCATTGCTCTGAAGTCACAAATATTCTTCTGTGTTTTATGCAATATTTTAGTTTTATTCTTTTCCTCCAATCCCATTGTACTTTTCAACTTTGTATATGGTAGGAAATAGGAAGGAAGCTCAATTTATCTACTTAAAGTGGACAGTGTTCAGCAAACTACCTGAGTTTGGCAATGAGCAAATCAGAATGTTTGGCTTACCGACTATGTTGTCTTTGATGGGACTCCTAACCTTGGCCTCAAAAGTACAAAGGCAGCTCTAGGGGCCAGAGATTTAGCTCAGTGGTTCCAGCGCCTGCCTCGCAAGCGCAAGGTCCTGAGTTCGATCCTGGTAACCACATAGAATGCTGGGCATGGTGAGTCACGCCACCAGCAATCAGTACCACATAGCACAGTGCCGGGCATGGTGGCTCACGCCTGTAATCCCAGCACTCGGGAGGCAGAGGTAGGAGGATTGCTGAGTTCGAGGCTTGCCTAGGCTACATAGTGAGCTCAGGGCCAGCCTGAACTACAAAGCGAGACCCTGTCTTAAAAAAAAAAAAAAAAAAAAAAAAAAAGGCAGCTCTAGTAAATACATAACAAGACAATGCTGTGTTTCACCCTTCAGGAAACAGCATTTTTATTTTAATTTTCTAAAAGTAGATTTGCAAAGTGGAGATTTACGTTCACAGCAAAACCAAGCAGAAAGTACAGAGAATTCCCATTGACCCCACACACACACTGTCAGCAGCCCACACATGCCTGGTACATTTGTTACAGTCATTGAACTGCCAACCAGGAAGTGCCTTCCCCAGATGCCAGATCTGTTGGCAGGTCAGCATTAGAGTTGCTGAGCTCTAGGACTGTGAGAACACATTTCTGCTGCTAAAGCTGCTCCACTCGCCTCCTGAAGGACATCTTGAATGATGATAAATTTGGAAAGTTATGAATAAAGCTGCCGTAAACATTCATGTGCAAGTTTTCTATGTAGGCATGTTTTCAGTCATCTCAGATTTGGTTTTGGTGGTCTTAGGATTGAAGCTGGGGCCTTCTTGCTTTTATTTATTTATTTTATGTTGAGACACAGTCTCATTCAGTGTGCAGATTGCCAGGACTAGGCTTAATCCTGAAGCTAGATCCTCCTGCTTCAATCTCACAGATTGTTGAGATTATAATCATGTATCACAACACCCAGGTAAGAGTAGAGTTTCATAATAAATCTCCTATCTTCCAAACTGACTACCCATTTTGCATCCTCATCAGTAATGTATGAATAAGAGTTACTCCTGCTGTACATCCTCATCAGCATTTGGAATTTTCATTGTTTTAGATTTTAGACATTACAATAGGTGAGTAGCAGTTATTTTAAGTTGCAGTTCTCTAATGCCATATGATGTTGAGCACCTTTAATGGTTATTTACCTTTTGGATGGCTTTGTTAGTAAGGTGTCTATTCGGATCTTTTGCTCATTCTAAATTTTTTTGGTTTTTGTTTTTTTGGCTTAAGACTTACTGAACCCAGAGCCTTTATATTTCATTTTGATACAGAATTTCACTAAGTCACTATCTTGGCCAGGCTGGACTTGAATCTTCCTGCCTCAGTGTTCCAGAGTTTTGGGGTGGCAGGTGTACATTATGCACCTGGCTTTTTCCCATTCAATAATGGCATTGCTTGTTTTATTATCATTTGATTTTAAAAATTATTTGTATATTTTGTGTGAAAGCTCTCTATCAGAATCATCTCTTGCAAATATTTTCTCCAATCCTGGGCTTTATCTTCTTTCTTCTACTAGTATCTTTTTTTTTTTTTTTTGAGACAGGGTCTTGCTTTGTCGTTCAGGCTAGCTCTGAGCTCACTATGTAGCCCAGGCAAGCCTTGAAGTCAGCAATCCTCCTGTCTCTGCCTCCCGAGTGCTGGGATGACAGGTGTGAGCCACCATGTCTGGCACTGTGGTATATGGTACTGATTGCTGGTGGGTGTGAGTCACCATGCCCACATTGTTGTATGTGGTTACTGGGCTCAAAATGAGGACCTTGCGGTTGTGAGGCAGGCACCAGAACCACTGAGCTAAATCTCCAACCCCCTCTTTTACTAGTATCTTTTGCAGAACAAAAGGTTTTCTTTTGTTTTTGTGGCACTACAGGTTGAAGTAAAGCTCTTACAGATGCTAGGCAAATGTCCTTTTAAAATTTGTTCTGATCACTCTGTTTAAAATTGATTTCATGGGCTGTGGATTTAGCTCAAGTGGTACCACACCAACCTTTGACACACAAGGGCCTGAGTTTGATCCCCGGTACCATGAAAGAAAGAAAGAAAGAAAGAAAGAAAGAAAGAGAGAAAGAGAGAAAGAGAGAAAGAGAGAAAGAGAGAAAGAGAGAAAGAGAGAAAGAGAGAAAGAGAGAAAGAGAGAAAGAGAGAAAGAGAGAAAGAGAGAAAGAGAGAAAGAGAGAAAGAGAGAAAGAGAGAAAGAGAGAGAGAGAGAGAGAGAGAGAGAGAAAGAAAGGAAGGAGGAGAAAGAAAGAAAGAAAGAAAGAAAGGGAAAGAAAGGAAGAAAGAAAGAAAGAGCTAAATTGATTTCATTGGTATATCTTATATATATACATTATGATCACATTCAATATTGAGAATTTATACCTGTACATACTACATCTTGATTTTCATTTTTCCCACTCTCCTGCCCTCCCTACACCCCCACTCTCTCTCTATATATATAAACTCTGTTTCCATTTTTTCCTCTAAATCTTTTATTTTCCTTCTTTATTTTCCCCTACCCTCCCCCTTTCCCTTTTCCTTTTGAACATTTTCTTCCTATTTTGCATTACCTGTCATATATTTTGGAACTTATTTGCACTTCATTTCTCATACCAGAGAAATGATATGGTATTTACACATCTGTGTCCTATTTATTTCACTTATGAGTATCTCCTCAAGGTACATCCATTTGAGTATAAGTGATTCAACTTTATCATTCTTAATGGCTGAGTAATACTTCATTTATCTTTTTTAAAACTCCACATATTCTTTATGCAGTCTCTTGTTCATGGACATTTGGGCTGTTTCCAAGATTTAGCTATCACAAACTGAGCTGCTATAGACATGGGTGCACATATGTCACTGTGATGTGGTGCTTTTGATTCTTTTGTGCATATACCTAGCAGGGAAATAGCTGACACAAATGGGACCTCTAATCCTTGTTTTTTGAGGAATCTCTACACTGATCTCCATAGTGGATGCATCGGTCTACATTCCCACCAACAGTGGAGAAGTGTTCCTTTCTTTCCACAGCCCCACCAGCATTTGTTGTTGGTTGATTTCCTCATAGCAGCCATGCTTTGTGGAGTGGGAGGGAATTTCAGTGTTGTTTCATCTTCATCTCTCGAATGACTATTGATGTTGAACATTTCTTCATATGTTTCTTAGCTGCCTTTACTTCTTCATCTGAAAAGTAACTTCACTTCAGATGTCCATTTTTAATTGAGTCATTGAATTGGGGGTGATGCTGATTTTTTTAAGCTCTTTATATACTCTAGATAGCAGTCCTTTGAGAAACAGCTGGTAAATTTTTTTCCCTATGTTGTAAATTGTCTTTTCACTCTGCTGGTGGTTTCTCTTGCTGTGCAGAGGATTTTCAGTAAGATAAGATCCTGGTAGTTGATTTCTTCTGCTAGTTCTCATGCTCAAAAACTCATAGAGTTTTTGTTCATAAAGTCTTTCCCTATGGGTAGGTAAATATTCTATCTTTAAGTTACATCCTCAGCCCAAGTTTTTTATTTTAATAGAGACCAACTTATCAATTATTTCTATAATAGATCATGCCTTTGGTGAGCTATCAAAAAATTATTGCCAAACCCAAAGACATATAGATTTTTGCCTGTTTTTTCATTTATGCCAATAATGTACTTTGAGTTAATTTTTATGATGAATGGAACATCTGCCTTTATATTCTTGTTTTTATGCATGGATGTCCAATTGTTTCAACACCATTTGTTGAAAGAGTATCTTTTTTCCATTGTATTGTCTTTGCTTGTCAAAAATCAGTGATTATATATCTTTGTAAATCTATATCTGGGCTGTCCTGTTATATTCATATTTTTGTCTTTTCTGTCATTAATACCATGGTGTTTTGATTTCTGTGGTTTTATGGTAAGTCTTGACACTGGGTAGTATAAATTTTCCAACTTTATTATTCTTCAATTTTGGATTGGATACTCTAGGTCTTTTGACTCTCCATATAAATAGAAATATTTTGTAAATATTCACATAATTTCTTGGATTTTAACTGGGATTGTATTGAATCTATACATCAAGTTGAGAAAAATTGGTATCTTAACAATATCAAACTTTTTATCCATAAACACGGATTATATCTCACTTTCTTCTATTTATTTTATAAAATTTTTTAAAATTTTTCTTCATATGAATTTTTTTAGTATTCTGTTAAATTTATACATAAATATTTTGTTTTGAGGGGTACTAATGTAAATGATATTTGGTTCTGATTTCAATTACCAATTGTTTGTTAATGATTGATAGGAAAATGACTGACTTTTATGTATTGGCTTTGTTATAATTGCTTGATAGTTCCAAGAAGTTTTTGAATTATTTTAGATTTTTATATATCACCTGCAGAAACAATTTTATTTCTGACTTCCCAATCTGTGTACTACAAGATACTTGCTTTTCTTGTTTTATCGCATTATCTAGGACTTCTAGCATAATATTGAGAAGGAGTGATGAGAGGGAGCATCTTTGTGTGATTACTGAACTCTGGAAGGTTTCTTAAGTTTTTCACCATGAAGTGCGGTATTAATTACAGGGGTTTTGTAGATATTCTTTAATAAGGTAAGGACATCCTGTGTACTCATAGTTTGTTGAGTTTTATCATAAATGCATGTCAGATTTTGTCACTTTTTTCTGCATTTATGGATGTGATCATGATTTTCTTTTCTTTTTTGATATGATGGGTTCCATTATCTTATCTTTGAATATTGAATCAACCTTATAAACCTGGTGTAAATTTCTCTTGAGTACAAATTGTTCTTATATGCTCTTACATTTAATCTGTTTATATTAATGCTAAGGATTTTTTTCATCTATGTACATGACAGATACCAGTCTGTTGTCATAGCCTTATCTGATTTTGGAATTAGGTTAATTCTGGATACATAGAATGAGGAAATATGCCTTCTGATCTTATCTCCTACAACAAATTATAAAGAATTGGTATAATTTTTCCCTCAGTATTTGGTAGAATTCTTCAGCGAATCCATCTGTGCCTGATACTTTCTGTTTTGAAAAGTTACTGTTCATTCAGCTTATTTAATAAACTGTATGTTTATCTACTCAGATTGTCTATTTCTTCTTGCCTAGGATTTAACAGTGGTGTCTGAGCTCATTTTCTGTTGCAGTAACAGATGTATCAGACATTGGCTAATTTACCAAAAACAGGTCCTCATCAGGTTCATTGTTCTGGAGGAAGGAGAATCCAAGGTATTTGGTTCACTTCTGCTGAGGACCATGTACCGCTTCAACCCATGGCAGAAAACAGAAGGACAAGCAGGAACATATGGAAAGAAAAGGGGCCAAACTCCTGTAAGAGCTTACCCACTTCCATGAGAAGAATATTAACCTATTCATAAGGGCTTTGTCCCCATAAGTCAAACACCTCCAGTACACTCACCTTCTGAACACATAGACTTCAGGGGAATCCACTCAAACCATAGCAGTCAGCCCCTCAGCACCGAAACTCATACCCTTCTCACAATGAAAAATGCATTCATTTCATCTCAGTAACCCCAGAGTCTTAACTAGTTTCAGCATCAATTTAAAAGCCCAAAGTATTAT
Source organism: Thryonomys swinderianus (assembly GCA_004025085.1). NCBI lineage: Eukaryota > Metazoa > Chordata > Mammalia > Rodentia > Thryonomyidae > Thryonomys > Thryonomys swinderianus. The sequence goes on from PVIC010004483.1 coordinate 25,722, forward strand.
CTAAAACCTTCCAACACAAGATGTTGGGACAGGAATAAAATAGACACTGCCATTCCCAAAGGCTAAAATGGTCTGTAAGGAAATGGTAATAAGCCCCAAGAAGACTAAAAATCCAACAGGGTAGACATTAAATCTTAATCCTCCAGAAGGATCCTTCACTGTTATGTACAGCCTCCTGGACACACTGGGCCAGGGTTTAACACACACGCCAACCTCCCCAGTGGAGTTACACACCGGTGCCTGGGTGGCCTACTGCCACTGGTGTACCTGTTAGAAAGCCCAGGGGCATTTCTGGTCAAGCATCTCCACTGGACAGTGGCCTGGCAGCTACTGTGCTAGCTCCTTCCCTATGGCAGACTCACACAGCACTCAGGACACTCAGTATATGCTTTGAATTCTAGGTGGAGGCCTCCATGTCCTTAGCACTCTTGCATTTGGCACACCTGCAGAACTAGTACCACGTGGTTGTGGGTAACAATACAGTTTATTAGTTGTGTGCTTTACAGCAGCATACCTGGCTCACCAGAGGCACAACATGATGCTGCCAAGGTTTACTGTCTCAGATCTGTAAATGTGGCCATTTCAGGTCTGCTTAAACTGTAGCTGAATGTCACCACATCGTGCTGCTCTGGTTGCAGGGATCAGAGAACTGAGGTGGCCTTGACCTTGCAATGGGAAAGGCAGCCTCAGAGATTTCTGAGATCTATTTGGGGCCTTCTCTTCAGTGTTCAGATGAATAATATCTGGTTCCCTGTGTCTGTCTTGATCTCTACAACAAACAGTAACTTGCCCACACATTTAGCATTCTCTGTTGAACGTGCTTTTCACTCCTTACGTGGCCAAGCTGATGTGTTTCCCTTTTACTTACAAATTTCACCTTTAACTGGCTTTTTGTTAGTGTATCTCTGTAAGTAGTTAAAAGTAACTTTGTGGCTTAAGTGTTTTGCTCCTTACATATTTGTTCCATCAGATAAATTTATCATCCCTCTTAAGTTCTGCTGTTCACAAAGCCTCAGATTGTGCCTTCCTTGTAACTATGTAGCAAGGATGACCTTAACTATAGTTTCCAGCAACACCTTCCTGTTTCCATCTGAGACCTCTCCAGCATGGCCTTTACTGTCCACATCTCTATCCTCATTCTGGTCACAGCCACTTAAGAAATACAAAACTTCTACACCTTCCTTGTCTTGTCTTTTTCAGACAAGAATTGCCCTTAATGGTCTGTTTAGAAAAAGACATGCTTTTTCAGCATTTACTTCAAAACTGTGCAGCCTACATCATCAACCAGTTGCAAAGCCATGTTTACATTTTCAGGTATTGTGGTCCAATTTTCTTAGTCTATTTTCTCTTGCAATAACAAAGTACCTAAGACTCAGTAATTTATAAAGCAGAGAAGGTTTATTTTGGCTCATGTTCAGGAGTTAGAAAGTTGGACGGCATGGCACTCATATCTTCTCAGCTTTGGATGAAAATCTTGTGCTGCTTCAACTCATGTTAAAAGCAGAAGCACAAGAAGGCATATACCAAAAAGAGAAAAGGGGGCCCAAATTTCTTGTGATAGCTAAGCCATTCCTGTGTGAAGAAAACAATCTGTTTGTGAAGACTCCATGCCTATAGTCTGAACACCTCCCTAGGCCCTACTACCTAATGCTGCTATAATGAGGAATTAAGTTCCCAATGTGTGAAAGTTTGGGGGAATATAGTCAAGAGAGTCTCCTTAAAGGAACTAATCCATTTCATCCAGGTCTTCAAGTCTGTTTGCAAAGAGTTCTTCATAGTATTTTTATTGTCCATTAATGTTCATGGGATCTGGATTAATGTTCCATCTTTCATTTCTGATTATTAGTGACTTGTGTCTTCTCTCATTTTTCTTAGTTTGGCTAGAGGCTCACTGATTTTACTGATCTCAAATAGCCATGTTTCTATTTGTCAGTCTTCTGTATTGATTTCCTCTTTCAATTTCATTGTTTTTCTAAAGAATTTTTTCTTTTGCTTACTTTGGATTTAATTTGTTCTTATTTATTCTAACTTTTAAGGTAAAATTTTGAAAAATTAATTTATTAATCTCTTCTAATATCTGCATTCAATACCATACATTTCCTTCTAGTTATTGCTGTCAAAATTTTTGCTAAGTTGTATTTTCATTTTCGTTTAAAATAAATTTTAATTTCTCTTGAAATTTTCTTTTTTTCCTTGTAGTAATGGGTATTGAACCTAGGAGCACTCTATATTCCAAATTTTGTTTATTTATTTATTTTTGAGACAGTGTCTCACTCTGTAGTTCAAGCTGGCCCTGAGCTAACTATGTAGCTCAGGCAAGCCTCAAACTCTGCAATTCTCCTGCCTCTGCCTCCCAAGTCCTGGGATTACAGGCTTGAGCCACCAAGCCCAACACTTGTGGTATGCAGTACTGATTGTCAGTGGGTGTGAAACACCATGCCCGGTATTGTTGTATGTGGTTACTGGGATCGAGCCAGGGACCTTGTGCTTGCTAGGCAAGCGATGGAACCACTGAGCTAATCTCCAGCCCCCAAACTTATTATTTTTGAGATTGGGTGTCATAAGTTTTCCAGCCTGGCCTTGAACTTGTACTCCTTGCAAGTAGCAGGCATTACAAACAAGAGCCACAATATGCCCAGCTAAGATTCTTTCTGACCTGTGTTACTTTGATTTTAATTTTTTAAACAGTTAAAAATATAAAAATCAGTTTGGCTCAAGAACCATAGGAAAAGCAAGTTGTATGCTAGATTAGACCCATGGGTCTTATTTTACCAGCTCAGAGTTTATACATCTGCAAATCTATTCTTTCTCTTCCTCATCCCCACCACTTTTTTTTGAATGATAGTGACTTTACCTTATAATAAAAATAAAGCTGCAAATATACAAATATCCATTAGTATGTTTCAAAGCTGTATTTATTGCTCTCTGTTCATTGCTCTCTATTTCTTACTCATTAGTATATTATTATCATATCAATTCCATTTAATTTTTAGTTTTACTATGAACTTGTAGCATTGCCTATTATAGAACAGAGTAAATCTCTGTCCTTGCTTTGCAAACTTGACTTTGCTATTAATGAACCTTTTACTGATTATGAATTTTAGAATTTTTCTTTTATTTATTTTTGAGACAGTGTCTCACTCTGTAGTTCAAGCTGGCCCTGAGCTAACTATGTAGCTCAGGCAAGCCTCAAACTCTGCAATCCTCCTGCCTCTGCCTTCCAAGTCCTGGGATTACAGGCTTGAGCCTGTAATCTTTTAGTTTCTTTTCTTATAGTTTCAAACAACAAACCTGAATATTTGCTGTTGATTGAATTTATGGACTTAGACTGAAGAAAATTGCACCTTTATTGTATTAAATTGTCCTTATCTATGAACACATCATTGCTGTAATTATTCAGGCCTCTTTTTATGCCATAGCAGAGTGTTTTACATTTTCCCTGGGAAAGTCTTATGCTTTCTAGCTTAGGCTAAGGGCTAGATCATTTCTAATTTTTGTCTGTATCATGAATATGGTATCATTTCTATTATGTTCTAGATGTTTATGAGCACTAATGATCACTACATCCACTGACTTCAATGACTCTTCAATAAGTTTTGAGAATTGGTAGATTCCGTTAAGCTTCCTATGTAGATCATAACATCTGTAAATAATGAATTTTATATTTTTCTCATCTAATCCATACACTTGTAGATTTGCATTAATTTATTCTGAAAATGGTGTGCCGGGACAAGAAGATTAAAACTCAGTTATGTGTTAGAGATTTTAAAGCTTTATTAAAATAAAAGAAGAATATGGTATTTGAATTGCCTAAAGAAAAGATAGCATCCTTAAAATCTGAGTCTATTTAAAAAGGATTTTAAGAGAAAATAGAAATGATTTTGACAGAAAATTGTTTTACAGAAAGATAGATTGTTAGGATTTTAACAAGTCCTACACTATCAGCATTGATAAGTTTAAGGCCACTTCCCAGAGGTTTCTCCCTTGACTAGTAGAAGGCTAGTCGAATCCTGACCATATGGGCAGTTCTTTATTTGGGGTCCCAACAAAGGGAGCCATGTGTTCCTGGTGCAGAGGAAAGACACCAACTTCAGGGTCATGCTTCCACAGCAGGAGTTGGTTTAGTGACCTCCTAGTATTGCTCAAGCCAGTCAACCTGACAGTCAAGGTTAACTATCAACAGGCACCGTCTTAGTCATCTTCACATCACTGGACAATACTCAACATCCACAACTTAAAGGGGGTGACTTAGTTTCAGCCCACGGCTGGTAGGCTCCAAGGCTGAAAGAGTGTGGCAGAGAGCCTGACAGAGGGGAAGGTGCGCAAGCTAGCAAGCAGAGAGAGGGAGAGAGAGGAGGAGCCAGGGAAGGAGATGCACCTTTCTAGGTCAGAAGCCCCTAACCCATCTACTTTCCCTACATGAGCATCTTGGGGAACCTTTTAGATCTAAACTATAATAGGCACCATTACTAAAGATCAAGACTCGGAATCATATGGGACTCCTGCCACACAAAGAAAGCTTAAAGAGTCAGGAGATGTGAAAGTGCCCAGTGATTGGCTCCAACTGTACAGAAGAAACATAGTTTAAAGCAAAGCAAAACTCCATGCCCAGTAATGGATACACCTGGAGGACACGCTAGTGAGTGAAATAAATAGATCACAGATAGGCAAATACCGGATCTTCTCTTTAATAAGAGCACCTGTAAATGCAAATGAGCTCTAGAAAATATGACAGTTTTTGTAGAATGGGAAATTTCCAAAGGAAATTTGGTGTGGGGATGTAATGAGGGGAATGAATAATTATGATTCTGAAAGAAAATAAAAGAACATGTATATAGGGTTGGGGAGGTGTGGATGGGTGGGGATATGGGTAAAAATGAGAATTGACTTGTGTCGTATATTGGTACAAATTCCCCAATGTTATGTGTGATTGTGAGATGTATATGAATTGTACCAATAAAAAATTCAATTAAAAAATAAAAATTAAAAAACCCTCCATGCCCAGTGATGGCTCAATGGTTTCATGTATCCCTGAAAGTATTATTGCTAATTAGAAAATCTCATAAGTAGTAGCAAAGAAAAGGCTTATCAGATAAAAAGGATGATTTCAAAATTCACACTGCATCCTAGTAAATGCTAAAAATGAAATAAGTTCTGAAACTCTTTAAAACTGATTCCCCAAAATACTCATCTACAAGCTTTGATTTTTCTGTTTTAAAAAAAACTATAGGTACTATAAAAATAGCTTATATCTCTTACAAAATTCACACCTGGTTTTCAACACTTAGAATCATTATTAGGGTTATCACGATGGTTAAGTGGTAAGATTTCGGTGTCTCAAATTGATCTTCTTTAAGTTCTTAAGACAAAACCAGAAATTTAAAAATTGGTTTCCTTTAAAAGAATTTGTTTTGAGGAACACTTGCTGACATCATTAAATTAAATTCCATTTTTTATAAGCAGTACACAAAACAAATACTTTGTGGAATTCCTGCAATTTCCAAACAGTAAACTACAAGAGACACGTTTCTCATTTATCTGAAGTTCTGAACAGTAATTGTCCAAAAATAATTTTTGAGTAAGTTATACAATCTCATTCCATGAAACCACAGTTCCTGAGCACAAATTGTTTTGCAGTGAGACTGAACACACCTGGGAAAGGCAGAGTACAACACAAAGTTGCTGGCATGCAGATAAAATAATCATGCTTACTTGGATATACATTTAATATGTCCTTCTTCCTTGTGTAAAGGTACTCTTTCAACTCTGTATCTTAACACTGAAGGAGCAGAGAAATTTAGGAGTGAACATTAAAATACTTGATCCTTTCCAGAACTAAGTAGGATCCAAGAGCACTTGTCCTTCAGAACCAAGTAGTACACTGTTGGTTGGAGATGGTTGCTTCTTGCTCTGCCCTTTAAAAGAACATTTTTTAACGCGGTGAGAATGGCTGTATAATGACCCCCACTCTTTCCAGAATAGAACCGAATTGCCCACAGTCAGGGCAGTGACTGTTTTCACTTGAGGACACAACGCACGCCACCAGAGTACAGGGGCTTGGAGAACACATTCCAAAAATGGCAAGTAAGCATGAAAGGCCAAGAATCCAATTAAATTCCTCAATAAAATTACTATTTTAAATCTAATACAACCAGAAATATATTATTATTTGTAAAAATATAAACACAGTCCTTGGTTTATAGATATTACAGATAGCTCTGATTAGCTAAAAATATTAGTATTTGAATACACTATAAAGTCTCCATATAGTTTCCCCAACTCAGTTATACATTGCATATTCTTCTAGATCACAGTTCAACCTGATAACTACTTTTTACAGCAGCAGAATAAAGACTCTGAAGGGTCATCTTCTAATCTATATTTTCCAGAACTGGGCAGATCTCTGCACTCTGATATAAAGGTACGAAGTTCAGTCTCTGGAAAGCCATTTTGTTGATAGTCCTATAGAAAAGAAAAAAGATCTCACTAATAAGCTCCTTGAAAATCACTTTATTCCAAATGCAAAATGGATCACTTGGCAAAGGAGGGACTTTCTTTCCAGATGGACAGTTCAGGGTTCCCAAGTACTTTCAGGAGGCACAGCCTCTGAAGTCACTCTTAATTTTGGCTGAGCTGAAGCAAGCCTGTTACTGTGCAGCTTCCTCTATCTCTTCAAGGTCTATTCAGCTCATGGGAGCACAGGGAGCCTGCGTCTGATGAGGAGGCTGAGCCAACCATAGCCTGAGTCCAAGAACCTCTGTTACCACGCTACTCTGTAGCACAGTGACTTCCAGGCCAATGTAAATCAAGCTCCTCGGGTAGAATCCAACTCTTTGAGATGTATGCTATGTTTGGGGGCTGCCAGTGATCGTTTTTAGTTTTCCCTGAATAGCTATGGACACTCTGGAGATGGCCTAGGTATCTGAACAGAGATCTGAACGCCATAGGCACATCTCCAGTGTGCAGACCCCTTTGAAATCACTCCTCTGGACAGACAGGTATGGTTAAGGGCCTCTCATGCTAATCAGTTTGAGGTCTGAGATCCCTAGGACATGTCCTGATCTGAAAGGATAAGAACTCAGTGTGCCCAGTTCACAAGTGCTCTGAGTTCATAGAAAGAGATTAATAACTGGAACAGAAGGTCCAGACTTTTGTCATCAAGAGTTATCCTTAGAGATCTTGGGTGTCACCCCACGCAGAGGTGAGGATCATGAACTCTGAGAACACCAAGAGGAGGGGGCAGGACGATTATATATACACTGTTTCCCAGTCCCTTGGAGGCCACTGTATCTATCTGCCAAACAAGTAGTGAAGAGACTAAGGAAGATGGTCAGTCCCTAAAATATAGTTCAGTAGGAGTGACGTCATGGCCCAGGCTTCACAAACAAGGGATCCATCACTGTCAACTCCAACCCACGGCCTTCTTGTAATCCCAGGGGCTGATCACATGACACAGTATTTCATTATTCTTCTCATTCCCTGAGGGAAAAGTCCCCCACGGAAATATCTATGCCAATAGTACACTTAACAGTATAAAGTTAATAGAAATTTAAATATACAGATAGTTATTCTTTCTCATGTGTAAAGCACCTAAAATGGATAGCTTTTAAAATAAGATTTCCAACTATAAAGTAAACCTTACCAGTACTTGACCCATCAAACCTCCTGCTGTTCTGGAGGCTGGGGCCTAAGCTTGAGCAGTGCAGAAAATAATGTGTTCAGTTATGGTACATTCCAACAAAAAGGTCATTTTTTATACAAATTATATTCTTAAAGCTCTCCTCAAAGTTTTGGCTTTTTGAAATGTCATCTGTTTTATTCACCCAAAACCTACCTACTTTTATACTTGTAATGAAATGTTAGAAAGCTTACTTGAAAAAGCACCATTACTGACAAGACGCAACATTCTAGAAGTTACATTTCACCTTCATTCTGTTTCCCAGTCTCTAAAATTGAGGTCCTGCTCTATGCTGAACAAATGCACATTCCATCAACTCCCTCCTTTAGCTACTGGATTTCACTGTGACAGTACAAACTAGAGGAGAATGCTGCTACTTAAGACAAACCTACCTTAATGGTTTCATAGGTGTCAGTGATCAGTGCGATGAAAAGGCTTAAAATCATATATATAAAGAGGCTGATGAACGAGTAGAGATACATTCTGCTAAACAACCAGACCAAGTAACTTTTCTGCTGCATTTTTGCAAATGTGGCAAACATATCATCTCCATTTATCAAAGAAAAGAGGCATTCAGAGACTCTGTTCAGAGAACGGAACTGGGGGAAGAAAACAGAAAAGTTTATTTTCTTCCACCTTGTTTCCCCCTTAAAGACCCTTATTCACAACATCTTAAAAACAATGAGGCCGCATCTCCCAAGTTATTCTTCCAAAACAAATAACAAAAGCAAGCCAAGCATTTTGCTTTGGGATATATATTCCATGCACAAACCTACTCTCTTCTTTTCTGAAATGAGCTGCTCTTTCTCGTTGCTCCTCTTAGTTGAAACAGCCTGGTTACAGGCAGAGGGGCCAGTTCTGTGCTCTTGGTGACTCTCTAAGTCACACCTTCCCCTTCCTCTTTACCTTCATAGAATGAAACTCTGAGAGATACTCAGGCCCCAAACACACTCAATGTCTCCTTTTAAAGTTCATTCAGAGCCAGGGATTTAGCTCAAGTGGCACTGCACCTACCATGGAAGGACAAGGCCCGAGTTTGATCCCCAATACCACAAAAACAAACAAACAAACAAAAAAACAGAAAAACTAGATATGGTTGAAATGCTTTAAAAAAACCCCACCAATGGGTTATGTTACATACGGTGCCTAGCTTACAATTCAATCCACGTATGCCAATGCATAGTGTTCAAGATTATTGCACAGGTGGCAAAACCTTGAAATATCCTACACATTTCTGCTAATATTACTTTTAAAAAATAAAGTCACATTTTGAGAAGGGTTACCCATCGCTTGTTCTGACACTTTATTAATGAATCAAATTAATTAAAATTCACCTCCCTGTCGGTAGAAAGAAGGTAATTATCTTACATGTTCCAAAAAAGATTGGAGTGGTCCAGCTACAAACAACTCTCTGAAACAGATCACACTTTACCAGTTTATAAATATTGCAATAGAAGGATATTTGACATTTTAAGGGTGAGTCACAAAATAAAAGAAGTTCATTCCAAACTATAAAGAGGTGATTCGCTATATTCTAAAGCTTAGTGACAACAGGAAAAAGTAGGTCAGCAGTACCTTCTCGTGGTAAGGCCCCAGCACAATCCACCCACAGAAGCAGTAGCCTAAATAAATCATAGCCGCGCAGCAGCAGAACCTGATGACATTGGGCAATGCCGCCTGAAGGGTCAGAATGAGGAGCTGGAAAGGAAGAGAGGCCTTTAAATCCCTCTGCCCTTCATCCAAGGCAGTGCAGTAACTAAATAGCAACAGCGCAGAGACCCACGGATTCCTTACATTGTACTTCTCAAAGAAACCCAGGTATCGGATGACTCCAAGCCACACGAGCATGGTAGATGTCCCAAGAAGTATGCTACAGACATCGTAACTTGTGAGACTCTAAAATGGAGTAGAAAACATAGATTAAACAGCAGAAAGTCATTTAGGTCAGAAATATTGATTGGGTAGTCAGAAATATTTGTTGGGTAGCCAGAAATATTTATTGGATAGTCAGGCAGACACTATTTTAGGTGGTAAAGATAAATTAGTGGATAAACAAAATTCTCCATCTTCATGAAGCCTGAAGTCCACTGAGGGTTCAAGAGAAAGAAGAGAAATAAATGTATAGACCCTTTGGTAAATTAGGTGTTTGCTGGTAAATGCTGAGGAGAAAAGGTAGAGGAAGGGGATAAAGAATGGGTATGAGTTTATGCTTCGAAGTAGGGGGACCAGGGATGAGCTCCATAAAAAGTGACAAAGCAAAGATCAAAAAGGAATGAGGGACCGAAAATCTCAGGGAGGACCAGATCGCAGGCACTGAGACCAGTAGGGACAGAGGTTCTGAGGCACAAAGGAGCCTGGCCAGACAGTGAGTCTGGCCAGACTGAGCAATAGAAAGAGTATGGAGACATAAAGGCCAGGGGCAGGCAATATAGGACCTCACGGATACTGACTAAGTTTGTCTTTTCCTTGGAATAGGTTGGAAAAATCAGAAAGCTCAGACAAGACCTAGGCATGCCAATACACCCCTGTAATTCCAGAATACTGGGAGGCTGAGGCAGGAGAATTGCAAATTCAAGCCCAATCTGGCCAACCCAGCAATTTAGTGAGGGCTTATCTCAAAACAAAAATGGCCAGGGATTGTAGCTCAGCGCAAAGGCCCTGGGCTCAATCCTTGGTACTGAGAGAAGAAGAAGAAGAAGGGGAAATGGAAGGAGGAAAAAAAAGAGGAGGAGGAAAGGGACAAGGAGGAGAAAGAAGAGGAAGTGAAGCAGCAGCCCTGAATGGGAATAGGAGTGACCTGATCAAACGTGTGTGCTGTGGTTGAAAGCAGATTGCGGAGGAGTGAGAGGCTGTTGTCCTTATATGGGTGAGAGCTGGGGAGGCCTGGACCAGCTGCATATAGTAGAAGTGATGAGGTGATTTTTAAAGGCAGAGCAATAGGATTTTCTCTTGGTTTAAATGTGGGAGCCAGGAATAGTGAAAAAGAGGAGTCATGGATAAATCTATAGTTTTTGGCTTGGGGAAATGAAAAGTGTTGCCATGAATTGAAACTGGAAAGGCTATGGGAGAAGCAGGACTGAACTGTGGAGTTGGGGGTCTGAGGAGTTTCTTTTAGTTATCTTGAATTTGAGAGAACAAGCAGATATCCAAGTACAGATATGCAGCAGACATTTGAACACCTGGGAAGAAGGAAAAGTAGAATAATAAGATTTTTTGAGGCCTTTTTCCTGTATAAAGGGGAGTAGCTGGAGAGAGAAATAAAAGCTGAGATTTTTGTCTTTGGGAGGAGAAAAATACAGCAGTAGAGGGAGTACCAGGAAAGGAGAGGGAAATTGATGGCGGAGAGAAGAGCTGGAACAATGTCTTGAGTAACCAAGTGGGGGCGGCACCTGGCACGTGAGTAGAAGAACATGTCTTGGATACTAGTCTGAAGGATTCACAGTAACAGGATAAGACAACATATGGGCACTGATGCTTGTAGGTAGGTAAATGAAGTGGGAATTAATGGAGGTTCTAGAGGATTTTTTCCCACTGGAAGAACAGGAGATAAGAAGTATTCATTGGCTGAGGGTGAGCCTGGGGAGGAGCGTTAGAAGTTTTAGAAGCGATGAAATGAACATCTAAGAGACAAAAAGTGTGAATGGTTGTGACATAAGAATGAAGAAAGACTGTTAGACATCACCAAGGGTTCATTGAGGACAATGAGAGTGGAGGTTGGTAAAAATAAGGATTTGCTGCAAGTCTACTCTAACTCATTCTTTCTGTCTTCCCTAAAGTTGAATGACATATTCCTGTCACATATAGGGACAGCTGCCCGAAGTCCACCCCAACCCAGCTCTCCTCCCCAGCCGTATTCCTGCACTGCGCTCCTGCACTGTCCAAGCACTTCAGCTGGACCAGTGGGGCGAGAACAGAAGTGAAACCAGCCACTTTTGAGCCAAGACCACGGGGAGGGGAGCGCTTCTGTATCTACGGGGTTTTCATTTTGACCCCGTGTCGGCCACACAGTCAGCAAAAGCTCTTAGGGGACGGAAAAGAAACAAAATGAGAGGAGCAGAACTCCCCGAATGACTTGGTGGAGCTGAGCAGGGTGCCACCCTAGAAAACCCACCAAGACTATAACGTAAGTCAGATAAGCGCCTTTTTATCTCTACTGTTGCTTTTGGAATCTCTTCCCATGCTCCCAACCCGCTCCATAGGGGGTTGAAACATAATTAGTTGTATGAGGACTAAGACAATAGAAGATGGAGTAAGATTAGTTTAAATAATACAAGTTTTTTAATTTGACTTTTGTTTTCAAGGAAAAGTTGACTTCTAGACAACAGCGTTAATCTTTTTTTAAAAAGGATAAGCTTGGTTCCTATCAATGGGAAAGTAAGAAAATGGGAATATTCTCATTTTGAATGGATAGAAGAAACAAATGGAAGCACTCACAAAATAGTACTTGACCCCGCTTTTCCCTCTAGCCCTTGATTTCTGTTGAAGATTTTAACATTTCATGTAAAGTTTGTTTTAACTCTTTGCTTAATTATTTTGACATGTGTCTTTGGTGGTGTAAGAATTCACAGGCCCCACATGAAGAAGGTGGTTCCAGTAGGTTTAACAGGGCATGTTTTGGCCTGGCACCCAAATGATTCTGATCCAACAGAGGTGACATATACTTTGAAAAACTCTTCCTAAGAGACTGCTTGAAAGAAAATTACTATTTTCAATGTTCAATTTCCTCACCATAAGTCTATGCTGAAATTTTCACACTTTGTATAAAACACCATTCACCTGAATCTGATACTAATGACGGCATGGTTAAGAACACAATTTACCTTGGCTTGGATCTCCATTTTCAGAACTGAACCAATGATTGTTAGTATATCACTAATAATAATCATAATGTACCACCCATTGACGAATTCCATTTGCTCAAAAACAGAAACTTCCTTCTTATAATGGAGGAGAAAAAAATGGACGAATTCCTGTAGGGAACAGAGGAGACACAGTGAGCTACTCTGTCAGTCAGAGTGGAGGTGGTGTCGCAGGGAAGCAGCGCCCTACCTGCTGCAGCTGAAGCCCTCTCACCACAGACCTGACGCAGAGGAGCAGGGAGGACAGGCAGGTCAGAATGACGAAGGCGTCAAAGATCATCATGTAATGAGTGTTCTTCTGAACTGAGAGCAAAGAAGAATATGTGAAGAGACATTCATATTGTGATGCTAGTTTCTTTCTAGAATAATTTAGATAATTCTAGCATAAAGTTAACAAAAACGGGCCGATAAGCAGTTTTTTGGTGAATATTTAAAGAAAATTAAAAATTATTTTAAAAAATCACCTGAACCACAAACCAAAGATCTTTCATCATCCATTTATGGTCAGCTGGTCTAAACACAGCCCTGCCTAGTCTTTTAGCACATACTTAACTGGGCATGAAGTATTCACTAAGCACCCACGGGTATGCCTGGCACTTTTCTAGATGCTGGCAGACAGTGGTAAAGAGCAGACAAGGCCCTTCATCTAGTCGAGTTTCCCACTGTGATGGGACAGGCAGGGAAGTAAACATATACATGAGCAAAATTTTTTCAGACCGAAGTGATACCAACTAAATAAGTCCTCATAGTCAACACATATTGAGGACATTTCTTTCCAGTCATAGTGTTCCAAGCACTTTATACGCATGCACTTATGTGATCCTGACAGTAGTCCCAACAAGACAACACTTTGCAGGTGAAAAATCTGAAGCACAGACAGGCTTGGTGGCTTGAGCCTGTCATCCCAGCACTCGGGAGGCAGAGGCAGGAGGATTGCTGAGTTCAAGGCTTGCCTGGGCTACATAGTGAGCTACATAGTGAGGGCCAGCCTGAATTACAAAGTGAGACCCTGTCTCAAACAAACAAACAAACAAACAAGTCTGAAGCACATAGTTTGTCCAAAGTTACACACCCAACAGTTGGGATTCAAACTTTTGCATCCTGTTCACAGCATCCTTGGTTCCTGGGCCCCTAGGGATCTCCTTAGAAGCAGCCTTTTCAGGTCGTACCCTCGTCTCCCACATTGCAAGCCCTCAAGTGACTCCAGCATTTGAGAGCCAATGTTGCCTACTGAAGGAGGGCTGGGGAGATGAGTAGTTCACAGACAGCGTGTGGTTGCCAAAGGCCCAACAAAGGAGGATTGGTTTTTAACTGAGACTTCAACGACAAGAAAGAGTCATCCACACGGAGATTTGTGGAGAATCCAAAGTGCCAAGTTTGGGCCAGCAGGTCTGGAGCCGATGCAAAGAAGACGAAAGACGTCTCGGCAATCATGCACTCTGCTATAGAGCTGGTTTGCATTAAACAAATTAGCCGGCTCTGATAGGAAGACACAGTACTTAGGATTCGCTCTGACAATGAAACATCCTGTTTGGTTTGCCAGTGGGTCATCTGATTTTTCTACAAATGTCTAAATGTACTTTAGAAAAACTTTTAAAACAAGAAACAAACACTTGAGGGAAAGTCTATGTATCAGGCTCTTTCAGAAGCTTTCCTTGGTGCTGAGGATTTAGCCCAAGTGATACCGTGCCAACCTTGGATGTACAAGGGCCAGAGTTCAATCCCCAGTACCTCAAAAAAAAAAAAAAAGAAGCTTTCCTTTCCATTTTCTAACATTTGTGGGAAATGATTATGATGTGTCTGCTAACAAAACAATCTGTGTTTCAGATAAAGGAATTTGGGATTGGAATACAGCTTGTGCTTTAAGAGCTTTATATATGTGAAGTTACCTATGAAAGAAAGGAGGCAACATTTCATCTCACTGATGCTGCTTTTCTCAGTAGAACTTCTGAACATGGTAAATCAACAAGTAAGAAACCCTTAGAGGGTGATTATGCAAGAATAGTGTGAGGAAGGACTACTGGGCATGTCCAACCTGCAGCCCTTGGGTAGGAAAACACTTTCCTTGCCTAGGCCATATGGGTGGAGAGAAACTGTCTTGGGCTAGATGTAAGATGTATAATGTAGTTAATTATAACAAACTTCCTTTTCAAAACTATTTTTTTTACACCACAGAGGGCTACAGGTTGGACACACATGCAAGGCTCCTTGACCTCACCCCATACCTATGACTGTCTGGGGAGCTGGAAAACTGTGTTATACTCAGTACTTGGGGTGACCCTTTTTCCCATTAGGATCCAAGAGCGCCTGAACTACAGATTGAGGCCTGCACAACACACTATCATGTTACTTAGAAGGAATTAGAGAATGAGACAGGTACATTCTTTCTCGGCAATGTTTTCCTGTTCAGTTCCAAATTTCTTGTATAGACCATGGATCCCAGGTATCACATTTGAGCACTGTTTTCTTGGTCTATAAAAAAATAAGAATTCTGCCTCTCTCCAAAACTTTCTCTCTCAAAGACTTTTTTCCCAGTACTAGCGATTGAACCCAGAGCCTTTGTACTGAGCTACATCCCCTACTCATTTTTAAAACTTTGAGACAGGTTCTTTTCAAGTGGCTTAGTTGTATAAGTTTGGCTTAAACTTGAAATCCTCCTGCCTCAGCCTCCCAAAGTGCTGAGCTGATAGGCATGGGGCATGGTGTCTGACTCTCAAAGATATTTTAAAGTATTAAAATGATAAAAAAAATGGAGATGGAAGTATTTATGTAGTATATTCTCAGTAAATATTAGTTTGGGTACATATAGGTGGGGACTGTAAGTATGTCCTTGTGAGGAGTAGGCAGATGAAGATCTATGGAGAACATAGGTCCTTCTTGGAACATGAAATGTCTGTGGTACATTAATATACTTGCAGAGAAGTGGGAACTTGGAATCTTTCAGTTGGTATTCTATGTACCCCGAGGCAGTAATTTAATAACCATTTTACATTATTTAATAACCACTGTGAAAGTAAAGCTTATCACTTACTTGATCCAGATACATGCCACTCTTTGCATTCTCTAATGGAAATATCATTGTCTAAACTTATTTTAATTCTTCCACTATGGGCCTTGTTGTCAAATGTTATCTGTAAAGACAGAAAAGGGGTGAAACACAGAGATACAGTTGCTTTTGCTGTTGTGGATTGTTTTGTCTTTCTTTGCAGCATTAAGGATTGAACCCAAGGTGGTCTACTACTGAGCTATAGCCCCAGCCCTTTTTATAGTTGTTTACTTTGGGACAGGGTCGCCCTAAGTTACCGAGGTGGTCTTCCTGCCCTAGGGATGTTGGCATTAGTCTCAGAAGCCAAGATACCTCTGTTAATCAGATAGCAATTTTTTAAAGGGTACCATAGACCCACATTCTCATTCCTTTGAGAATCAATCTTGGGAAATTCCTTTCATTTCTCTGTAAATGTGAAGTTTGAATTAGATCTGCTACAGAAACATTTTAGTCTAATACCCTATGTTTCTAGGACACCATTTGATCCCAAGATACCTTCTATCACAAGACTACCTCCCCTTGCTTCCCATGCCATGGACCTTGTTCCCAAGATGCCCTTTGGATAGGGGAAGAGCTCGTACAGCTGTGCTTTGCTGTGCCCTCCAGGGGGAAGGGATGAATTATCAGTGCTTCTGCAAGTTTTACTAACAAGTTCATGGGTTCTGTCTTGAGACATTTTAGGTGGAGCCTTTAAATTCTCATTGTGGGTGTAGTTCTCTTAGCCACTCTAGCACTCTTTGTCTGTCTTGTCTGTCTGTCTCTCTCTCTCCTGAAGAAATAAAGTTCTGTTAAAAGTCTGTCCACTTAAATTCATTCATTCATTTAAATGAATTTTGTTGAAGCCTCTCCATGGAGGATAGTCAAAATTCACTTCAGATGAGATATTTTAAAGATTTTAATCACTGAATTGCTCTTCATGATGACCTCAACTTCCTCAACAAGAAACCGAGGGTACCACTGTGTTTGCTTTCCTTCCCTGGATCAGAAGGACCCAGCCTCCAGCCTCCCACAAAGATGTTCAGCGTCATATAGCAGTCAGAAATCCACAGCCTCAGAATTTTATGTGTAGGGGGATCATCAAGTACCTTGGATGAATTAACCATGATTTCATGCTACTTATTTTTCAAGTAAAACTCAGAAGAAACTGAGTCAACACAGAAAAAAAAATATGCAGTAGAATTAAAAAGCATTAGACAGCACAGTAAAGTAAATCTGGAGATGTGGAAAAATAAACTATACAGAATGAAGCAGAGAACAAGAATTGAGCATAAAACCATCCCAAAAAACACATTTATACACTTAATAAAGAGCTTCAAAGTTCATGATGCAAAAATTTCTTAAACTACAGTGCATGAGTAAGAAGGCATTATTTTTTTCCTTTATAAATCTAACTCAGCACCCACAGCAAATGCTGGAAACAGCTCTTGGGGCTGGGGACATAGTTCAGTGACTTGCATAGGGTAGGAGAAGCACTGGGTTCAATCCATAGCATTACAAAAAATTTCAGTTGAGAACTACTTTTCTAATATATACTAGCTACTTTCTAATACCTACTCAGCCCTTTATATTATATACCTTATATATAATATAAATATATTACCTTATATCTTGACAACAACCTGGTCATTAATTTTGCTTTACAGATGAGAAAACTGAGGTGCCAATCACTGAGATAATTTGCTCAAAGTTATGTAGCTACTAAAATAATGAATGAAAGGCTGTCTTATCTGACTCCAAAGTCCCTCCTACATTTTCTATGCAGTGCTCCTTGCCCAGTCCACACTGCCCTGCAATAACAAAGCAGCATTGATGGCTTTTGTCACTGAATCTACAGGACACAAATTTGACCACAGTTCAAGATACACTGTCAGCTCTGCAATGCAGAGGCATGGCTTGGGATAATTCAACAATAACATTGGAATATGTATAACAAATTGTCTGGTTAATAGGCCAGTCTGATTAAATGGAGTCACTGGCTGGAAAGGGTACCAATTTCACAAGTGTTTTATTCATTCAATAAGTATTATACCATCTCTATGTTCTTTGAGGGTTGAAGCCATAAGAAAAGGTCCCTACCCTCAAGGAGCTTTAATCTAGCAGAATTAATGATAAACACAGAAGAAATCCCTAAAAATGAGAAGAGGCTAACCTCTCGGGAAATGAAAAGGGGAAGGGAAAAAGGAAACAAAACCACATGAAATACCTAGGAATTCAGAGTACAAATATACTTCTAACTCAGGAATCATGAAAAGACCAGTGAAAAAGGTGGCAGGATAATAAAAGTTCTAAAAATTTCATTTTTAAGAAGAGGGTCTCTCTCTCTCTCCCTCTCTCTCTCTCTCTCTCTCTCTCTCTCTCTCTCTCTCTCTCTCTCTCTCTCTCCCTCTCTCTCTCTCTCATATGTGTGTGTCAAATGTTTAAAAAACCAAATGATGTTGATAATTTATCCTTTGCTGGCTAATATTAGGCCCAAAATTTGTAGCCTAATTTTAAATAGTTTCATATTTTAGTGGGATTTTTTTTCCTTGTTAAATGTTCTGCATAATCATTACATCATACTCTACACTGGAAATATTTTTAGTCTCAATCTTCAAGACTTGATTTTTTAAAACTAATTAATTATCAGGGACATGGCTCTTGATACAAACTCCTATTGATAGAAATCTGGATCAGACAAAAATAAGTTTCAAACTCTGCCCTGCCTGTGGTAAATGGAGGAGTGGGTTATTCACCTTCGAGATGATAACCTCACAAAAATCCTTCTTGCGAGAGCTTTCTAGCCCCCTCTGTGACTGAATGTAGACAACACAGAAGATGAAACGGGGCATTAGGAGGCAACCCGGGAAGCCCCAGGGGGGAATGTCCCAGAGGCTGCAGCCACGGTGAGAAAGCTCGGTCGTGGTGAGCAGACAGCGCCCGCTACTCCTCCTGGGCCTGAGCATCTACTGGGCGCGTGGCACTATTCTCAGCACTGGCTTCAGTACCGAACAGGACCAGTCCCTGCGCTGAGAGGACTCACAGTGAGGTGCGGAAGTCAGGAAACAAGTCAAAGAGTCATAACAAACAAAACAGAGCTAGCGGGATCGGCGTTCCCTGGGGACCATCCATGTGGAAACATCCTATACTGTTGACCACTTCTTAATACATGTATGTGAAGCATGTGATGAGATGAAATAATCTTTCTCCAGACTGGAGCCGCTTACAGTCAGGGTGAAGTCGTAGCAGTCAGGGAGCTCCTGGTGGCGCACCGTCTGCAGATTGATGGCCTTTAGTTTAAACTGAAGCTCCACTGTCAGGAGCCTGGAAGACAGAGGAGGTGTTAGGGACGGACACACACATGAACACATGCACACACATGCATTCACACACACGCTCAAGTTACGCTCCCACTTGTGCCCTCACCTGTGGAAGTCGAGCGTTAAGTTGAGTTTATTATTTTCCAGTGTTCCAACATGAAAAGATTCATCTGGCTCCACAAAGACACATTCTGCATTAGAAAGAAACGAAAGCATGATACAGTGCCCGAAACAAAGAAATAAGACTGCACTTAGAAAGGACAATTTATTTCAAGTCAGTTATACAGATTTCACTCTTTTTCTCAATTAAGATTTATAAAAAGCTATTCGTCAGTACAACACGGTTAAAGCACTTTACTCATTTTTAAAACCTAGAAGACTACACCGTCCCTGGGGTGGGGGGATTGGGGGCTAGAGAAAGGCCTGAATCCTGTGTCATTATAGCCTCTAAAATGCCACCTTCCTTCCTGTCAATAATATTCCAACAACTCTGAGCCCCTCCCCCTCCTGTCTTTACATCCGATGCAGAGGAGCGGAAGTGCTCACAGTGCCTGATATTCTAGCAGGTGAGAGCAGAGGTCACTACTTGCCTCAAGGTGGGGATGCTTGTTGGCCTTTTAGCACAAGGATCGGAGAACAGCAGGGGGTTAGCAGCAGGATGATGCCCCACTGGTCTCCGTCTGTATTCTCAGCCCTCTGATGAGCGGGAATCATCCCCAAACCATTCTCTCCCACTGCCAGCTCCACGCATCCATGAAAAACTGTCTTCCACGACACCAGCTCCATGTGCCAATAATGTGGGGGAATGCTGATGTAGGATGTTATTTTAAAAATATTTTATGGGGCCAGAGATTTAGCTCAGTGGTTCCGGTGCCTGCCTCGCAAGGGTAAGGTCCTGAGTTCGATCCCCGGTAACCACATACAATGCTGGGTGTGGAGACTCACGCCCACAGCAATCAATACCACACACCACAGTGCCGGGTGTGGTGGCTCATGCCTGTAATCCCAGCACTTGGGAGGCAGAGACAGGAGGATTGCTGAGTTTGAGGCTTGCCTGGGCTGCATAGTGAGCTCAGGGCCAGCCTGAACTACAAAGCGAGACCCTGTCTCAAAAAAAAAAAAAATTATGTGTTGGCAATAACTCAATATAACTCTTTAAGAAAAGGAATATATAGCATTTTAGAATACTTTTACTATCTGGTACTGCTATTCTTTATTAGTCCTCTCACTATAATAAATTATTCAGAAACATTTCCAACCAGCTAACCTGTACCAATTTCCAATGAGAGGCAACAGCGTACGTGGCTAAGCTCATGGCTGCTTCTTATTCCTCATCCTGAGTAGGTCAGTTGGCCTGCTGAGCTATGCTTCATCTTCCAGGAAATAGGGCTAATAATAAACCTTTCCTTATCTAGTTTTCTTCGAGGATTCCTGAGACGCAGTAAAGGATTTAGAACAGTAGCTGACACATAAGAACTTCTACACAGTTTTACTACGCCCTAAGAGCACAGACCATGCCAGCGTTTTCAGAGATGGATTTGCTGATCTTAAGTGTAAATGAAGGAATTAAAGACGAACGAAGCTCCAGCACGTAGAACATTACCTGTTTCAATCTGAGGATCTATGTCAAAGGTGTCATTTCCAGGACAGATGTTTCCTCGCTTGTAGAAGTGCTGGCAGATTGCCATAGCAGACTGTTTGGTGCCCTCGCTCTCATACGCATGATTCCCGACCGAGACGTTGCGTAGCTGCAGGTACTTCAGCCGCAAAAGGAAGCAGAAAGGGGAGTGTCACGGGGACAGAATGGAGCCGGGATCCCTCCCTACCTTTCCGCTTCCGAAACTGGCATGTGCCCACCTCCTCCCCAGGGTGGAGACACCCAGGCTGAGTGTAGAGTGAGTGACTTGCTCTCGAGCACCAGGAAGGGAGGGCCAAGAGGTTTGTCTCAGTGGCAGATTTTCTGAGCTATTGGTTGCTTATCTGCAAAACCAGAGTCTAAAGCTGTACAGTCTTTGAGGTTCTTTTGTTCTTTAAGGGACAGTGTTCAGGGGCTGATTTTTATATTCACAAATACACATTTTGTCATTGAATTAGGGTCTGTGAAGTGAGTTTGGAATTCTTTACTACTGTACTGTAAGAAGTGGGATACCTTTGTTCCAAGTGGACCATTACAACGTTTTCTTTAAAAAATGTTGACTGAGTCATTATCTTCACAAAAATACATTTAACCACACTTTCAGAAATATTTCCCTGGTTCTAGTAAGTCTTGTAAGTAACATAAAATGTACTTTTTTAGTTGAGTGTGATTGTGAGCTGTATATAAATTGTACCAAGAAAGAATTCAATTAAAAATGTACTTTTTTTTACAAATGAAAACCTTATTGCACATTGGAATAACTGTCAATGTAATCAGTGAATTTCCATGGATGTCTTTTATAGCTTACACAAGTAATGTGGTTGCAAAACTGATTGTATGAAAATAAGGAATATCTATCTCTCCTGGAATTAGCACTTTTGAATGATGGACATAGAAAAGTAATTCTGCTAAATATGCCTGCGAAACAGACTGTGATGAACAAAGGCCTATGGGATAGATCCTGAGCCAGGCCTTTCAAGGCTGCCCATGAGCAGCTCGTCACTAAGTGAAATGTTAGCTTCTCAGCCCTTGTCTAACTTAACTCCTCCATCATGTCTGATGCCGTTGAGTGTTTCTTCCCGACGTCTTCTTCCTCTTCTGACTTCTGGGACACAGGCTGCTTCTTCTTCATCATCCTTGAGGAATCTTTCTCTCTCGTCTCACCTTGGAGTCCTCTGGACTCCACCCACTGTTTCTGTATCTACATCCTCCCCACAAGTGACTTCAACCAGTCTCATGTTTTAAATACCACCTGCACAGTAAATACTTCCATGTTTACATTTCCGGCCTTGATCTCTCCATCAAATATCCATGGGTAGCAGTCTGCCTGCCTGACACCTATGGTATCTAAGGAGGATTTCAAGTCTAAATGTGCAACAGAAAAACTTACTTCTTCACCAGAACCCCCTTCCTAATAAAAAATGCCACAAGTCGACCCATTCATTGTTCAGGACCAAACTTAGGAATGGTCTTTTGGAATCCTTTTCTCATATTTCACTTCTAATGAATCAGAAAGTCATGTGCTGCTTTTAAATTACTCCCTGTGGGACTTACCCACACCCCTGACCCACCTCACAATCTGACTCATCACCTTCACTGCTGCTACTGACCTGGTCCATGCACCATCATCTCTCCCTTGGACCAGAGAAACCTCTTAACTTCCTGCTTCCAGTCCCACCTCCTTCACCAGTCTGGCATCCACTGAGAACTCAGAAATGAGTGAATTAAAGGACGTGAAACCTTGGAACACTTGTACCCAGGACCTGCTTGACACCCTTAGCCTTACTGCTCCTTCTGCCCTGAGAGAGCCACCAGCTCTGCCCCAGTTCTCATCTCTTTCCTTCTCCTCTAGCGCCTTACCGAAAGGGCCTCCTCAGGCCACCCCAGCTGTTCATTCTGTCCACTGCATCTTGTTCCCATAGTACTTAAAACTGACAGACGGTGTCCTGATGTGCTTGCTCCTTGCCTGTCCCTTGCTATTACAGTATCACCTCTTCTACACTGTCTATTGCTTACTGTGCTATCCCTGCTCCAACGGGCACCTCACATATCATAGATACCAAATAAATATTTGAACAAATACCTCTTAGCTCTGGTCTATGGATAACAGAGTTCAGCCTTATCAAAAGCTCCCATCTGCGGCTTCCTGGCCCTTTCAGCATAAGCCCCAAGGCTCCTTTCTAGGTACTGCAAAGCCTGGAGAGGCCGGACCTTGGACCCCTCTCTCCTTCCCCTCACTGACCCCTACTTGCATTCCCACTTGTCTATTCCTCCAGTGCGTCAAATGCTTCTATCTTAGACCTTTGGTGTTACTAGTCCTTCAGCCTGAAATACTCTTTCCTGGATTCCAAATGCTCACAAAGGCCCCTTCTGACTATCCTGAGTCCTTCACTCAGCCACGTGCTGCTTCATTTTATTTCACAGCACACATCACTACTTTAAATCAAATGATTTGGGTCCAGTTTTTAAAAGTCTATCTCTGCCATTAGAATGCAAGTTCCACAGAAAAGGAATTTATCCAGTCCAGTGCTCTAATGCCAGCGCTCTGGGGCCACAGCAAGAGCCCGAGCATTTGTCAAACTGATGGCAAAGTGGAAACTTATTGTACTGTGACAGCAGCCTTTCTTTTCAGCTCATCTATGCACAATGAGTCAGTAAACTTTTCAGATACAGCCCCAAGCTTTCTCTTAGCACTAGGATTCAGAAAATGATCCAGACTTCTGCAGTAACAGAAACTAGCTGCCCACATTATTAAACAGTATTATGTTCTACACATCTGAAAAGACAGTGTAATACTGAGATGCTGAGTTTTGGGAGTTTGTTTCCCAGCATGCCAACAGGATACCTGGAAGGTGGGGTGCATAGTGGGAGGTGACTCTGGAAAGTTGGAATCAGACACATGATGAGTCAAAGTATGTGTGGGGTGATCCCCACCAGAGTCCCCTGAAGCTCTGAAGCTCTGGACCACAGACTCTCATGCAAAAGATCTGCAGTCCAGGGTTGCAAGTCACTGTCAACACTGTAAGTCACGTGGCAGTGTGACAGTCAGACTTCCGATGTCTAAGGCTCTCTGTGGAGGGCTGAGCACCAGGCAGGAGCTGGATGGTCCAGGGAAACTGACAGGGCTGTGACCAGCTAAAGGATGATGCTAGAGACCAAGCCAAAGGATTCTGGGACAGGAATGGGGGGTTGACACTATGGCTGGAAAGCAGGTGACCCAGGGAACTGGCAGGGAGCTGGCACAGGGCATTTAAGTGGCTATGGCCTCCATGGGGCTTAATTGGGCTGGCACATATCTCTCCTGCCTTTGGCAGCTCTGCCTTAAAAGATTATTACTGAGATCAAGGGTCCTAGGTCATACTTTGTGTAATAATACAAAAACAAAATTAAAGCTCCTTAGCTGAGTGATTGGCACCAAAATTAAAGTGAATTAGAACTGGTTGCTCCTTGATTACACGTTGCTTGTTCATGGCTCCTCTGTGATCACCTGACCTTGACAAATGTCATGAAGCTTTTTATATCTCTACCTTCATGAACCAAACACATGAAATGCTGTGTTGCTCAACACTGTCTGAGGGAAATACAGGTGGATGTATAGATATAAGGGCAAATGTATTTGTATCATGAGAAATGTTATGCAACAAGATCCGTGATTTTAGATGAAATCACTAGAAACAACCAAGAGGGGATCAGGCAGGTGGACAAGGAAAAAAATAGAAGCCAACCAGACAGAGAAATTTGTGCACAGTATTTAAGCTACAAGAGTCAATGATTCCAAGCAGACCCTGAGGCCTTTAAACCCATGCTGTAGACCAGAATGAGGAACGAGTCTGGGCAGCAGGCTGGAAGGGACTGTGGAACCTCTTTGAACAGAGTGACTCTTCCCTGCAGCTACACAGGGAAATCTACCTGTGAGCCACCTTGTCTAGTGCAAGCCATCTCTTCAGGGAAAGGACAAATCTCTGGTAATTATCCAAACAAAGAAAATGAGCAGCAAAGACGACCTGAAAAGAATGGAGGAAATAAGAAGAAAGCCAAACTATGGTATTAAAAAAGTAACTCTGTGATGCTCTGATGTAGAAAAATGTACAATAAACAAAAAGCATTAGAACTATAGTATTTGATGGGAATGAGCAATAGGAATTATTAATTAGATAACAATTGGGGCTAAACTGAACTGGAGATAACTACAATGACTAAGACGATGCTCTGTCGCTCTCCATCAGGGACTAACGCTGCCTCCACTGTGAAATCATTTTCTTACAGAAAACAAATTAGCCCTATCAGTCCCACTGTCTCCACTCAGTTCTCCTCATATGTACAAAAAAACCGATCTCACTAACCACAAAATTCTTACTGTTCAAGAAAAATTTGATCGAGATACTTTAACCTTCAGCTAAAGTACCTCATGATGCTAAGAAACAGCAGGGAGTCATTGCCATTCATATTATTTATTTGCTGAGTGCTATGATTTGAATGTATTATGTCCCTCCAGAACCCACACATTGGAACTTAAGCAGCAGTACGGTAACATGAAGAGGGAGATCTTTATATTACCCCTCACATTAATGAGGGGTAATGTAATTACCCATTAATGTGGGGTAATATAATTACCCCACATTAATGAGGGGTATATTACCCCTCACATAATATGTTTAACATTAATATGTTAAATGTTATCATTCTGTAACACTTTAACTGTATGTTATGCACATTTATCCTTTCTTACTGGAAGTGTTTATGTATCCTATTTAATGATAAGCTTCTAGAGTAGTGATGGCAGAACTACTGGAGTTTTCAGTTACAAACAGCCTGCTCCAGTATGTTCACCAGCACAGCTCTGGAGGATAGGAAACACCATATCAGTATCTAATACACTGCCATTTTTTAAGAAGTCCCAGAAGACACCAGAAGGACACATTTTTATATTTGTCCTCAAAGTGCCTAATCACATTCCGAATACAAAAAAAGTTAGATAAACCCAAATTGAGAGACTTTCTAAAAGATGGTCAATTAATATTCTTTAAAGAGGCAAAAGGCATGAAAAACAAGAGAAGACTGAGGAGACCCGGGGAGAGACTATGAAGAAATTAGTGAATTCAATGCATGATCTTGGAATCAAAAAGACATTAGTAAAAACGTCGGCCAAATTTGAGTATAAGGTCTGTGGTTTAGTTGATAAAATTTACCAGTAGGAATACCCTGCCCTTGATTATTGTACTGGGGTTGTGTAATTTCTTAACTTTAGAGAAAGCTGGTTGTAACTTTTCTGCAAATCTTTTTTTTTTTTTTTTTTTTGAGACAGGGTCTCACTTTGTAGTTCACGCTGGCCCTGAGCTCAGGCAAGCCTCGAACAGCCCTCACAAACGGTATTGGCAAGATTATGAAAATATTTCATACTAGAAGGAGGTTATACCCTTCCATCCCTCTATATCTTTTCTACTTTATGAGGACACAGAAAGAGATGCAAGACACTGAGAGTGTACCTTCCTTGAGCTTAGACTTTCCAGCCTCCAGAACTGTAAGAAATAAACCTTTGTTATTTAATAATCATACAGTCTCTGATATTTTATTATAGCAGTAGGAAAAAGAAAGCTAGGGCAGGGAATCTATATGGATTGCTACATGGAGAGGGCATGGAGATCTGTTAAGGAAAATGACACGGTGCCAAACAGTTTTTTTAAAGACTAAGATTAAGCCTAGTAAGAAAGACAAAATAATTTATAATGAATATAATGGGCTGTTTATCTCCTACCTCTACCCTCCACATCCTCCCCAAAAACCCAAACTACCAATTTGATGCAGGGTCACTTTAAAGAGACTTATTACACTTAATGCAAAAACCTCAAAATTGAGTATGTCCAGGATGAAGCATTTTCCCGTATAAATTACAGATCGTAATTCTGTTTAACAACTTAACAAAGCTTATATCTATTACTGACTTTCTCATTCTTGGTGCTAATTAAGAGCTTAGTGCCATAAAGACATATTGTATCTGAGTAATTTATCATGTCACTGCATAAATTGCCTCTGGAAGAAGGGTCATGTTGCACTATAATCATATTTTGAAGGAAAGTTGTAATAATTATGGAAATGTGGTCTGTAAACTAAACTCACACTGGAAGTACTGACTTTGAGAGCACTTTCAGTGAAATATATACAATATGAAATTTGGGATTTTGTTAAAGTACTGTTTATAAAAATTCATTAATTAGAAACTCAGCCTAAAAGTATGATTCATCTGTATGGAAAATAAGCTCTTTTTTTGTTGACAGTTAGTGTTACAATAAAATCACTGTCCTGTATGAAAACTTGAATTTTCAAGTCTTGGCTGCTATAGAGTTAATATTCTCATTATTTGTTAAAAGCCTCTGCAATTATAAGGTCAGGAGACTTAATGACTACTCGTGTCCCAGGTCATGTAAATTTTTGAGGCTCCCCTGTGAACCCCTAACTCTGCTTCTTGCACTTAAATTATCAAGGTTTCTATCTCTCAATACTAAATAAAAGCTTTTCTCAATTTCTAGTTTTGTGAAAATTTGCTGGCGATATTTTTAAGAAAAATTTTAAAAGTTTTATGGCTAAGTCGTTTCCAAGCAGAAATGTTCACCCTTCTACATTTGAATGTCCTCTAAACTGTACCGCAGTTCTAGTCTGTTTTTCTCCCAAGAATGGATATGTTTGACTTACCTGGTTCACTGCAAAGACGATCTGATCATAGACATCACTCTGTGTGTACACAGCATATGTGTCATCCATGCGATCCATGTATCCTTTGAGGAACAGATGTTTGAATGCTATGGTGTTCTCTTCCTTGAAAGCAACCACCATCTGGTTACTTAGTCCAAAAAGAACCAGCTTAAAAGAAGAGGAGAAATGGTAAGAGTGAACAATTGGCACAAAGAGGCAGACAGTGCAGGAACTCAAATGGCAAGACAAGTTTACAGTGAATTCCAGAGACATCAAGAAGGCTCGTGCCTGACTGATAACACACTCCATAAGACATTCAAGTCCTTCCTGGTACAAATTCCTCGATATTGAGTGTGATTGTGAGCTGTATGTAAAATGTAACAGTAAAGAATTTAATTTTTAAAAAAAGAAAAAATTTCTTTTTCTTTATTCAGGGCTGAGAATAGAACATTTTTAAAAAATCCAAGTCTTATGACCAAACTATACTTATTCCTAGGCCTCATAACCAAACTTCTGACGGTAAGATCAGAGTTAGAAAAAAAAATCTTTTCACAGTTATTAACTCAATGTGTAATAACATAGTGTAATCTCTTAACATTCAGGTAGGATTGACCTGAGTTTTACATGAAACTCAATTGTTTTCACAGAAAAAAATCTGTTTTACTGCACTGCTGTCATAGTGATATAAGCCCTTTTAATCATACCCAAAAGCACTGTAGTGATTTAGATATAAAAATGTCCCCTAAAAGCCTCATATGCTCAAAAATGGGGGCTTTCAGAAAGTGAGT
Source organism: Thryonomys swinderianus (assembly GCA_004025085.1). NCBI lineage: Eukaryota > Metazoa > Chordata > Mammalia > Rodentia > Thryonomyidae > Thryonomys > Thryonomys swinderianus. The sequence goes on from PVIC010004483.1 coordinate 53,715, forward strand.
GGAACACAAGGGCTCTAACTTTATATTTTGAGGTCATTATTGGGAGATAATAGAAACTTACAAGGTGCCTAGTGGGCAGGGATAGGTCATGGGGCATGGCCTTTAGACTATATCTTGCCCCTGGCCCCTTTCCCACCGGCTTTCTCACCAAGTGTGCATTCTGGCTGCCACAAGGTTAGCAGTTTCCTTTCAACCCATTCTTCTGCCATCACGTTGCTGTCTCACCACAGGCCTGAAAGCAATGGAGCCAGGTGATCATGGACTGAACCCTCTGAAGGCATGAGCCAAAATAAATCTTTCTTCCTCTAAGTTGGTTTTTCCAAGTACTTTGCACAAGAACAAAAAGCTGACTTGATTTATTCTGTTTCATATCCTTCACTTGTCTCTGTCTCTCTGTTTTTAAATTTTATTCTATTGGTACATTTTATACACATGTTGTGATCACTATCGACACTGAGAATTTGTCCCAGGGTGGGGCAAGCCATATTTTATACAATAGGGAGAACAACACTAAGCATACATTGGCATATACTATTCTAGAAACCTGCTTTGTCATATTTACTAATTCCACAGCATAACTCCAAATGTACTAATTTTGCAGGAAGCACACAAAGCCTCATGAAAGTTAGATAACTTTTTCAACCTACAACACTAGCAAGTGTACAGCCAAAATTGGAAACTGTGTCTGACAAACTAAATTGAACTTCTGGCTATTCTATCAGGTACTCAAGTAATCCAGGGCCTGATGAGACCCCATTCCTCTCTCCTTGTGAGGTCTGACAGATGTTATCAACCTAACTTCACCTAAGTCCACTCCCATTTCTGAAAAGACTTTTTAGGATAAGTACCCTTACTGAAATCACAGTAAGGTGGAATCTTGATAGTCCAGGAATTGTACTCCCTTAAAATCAATGACCAAAAAATCTTCAAAGATTTGCAGAAGACATTCTTATCAATTTGTTCGATTATATGAGTATGTGCCATATGCCAGCATCACACTAGGTCCTGAGGATAAAATGAGAAGACTTATCCTCAAGGGCTGAGGACAGACAGGAGCAAGAGTGTCTGAAAAACGTGCTATAATTCAGCTAGTGGAAATGGGGAAAATTTTAGTAGGGTTCCTGTCTTTGTGAACACAAAATCTCAATTTTACATAAAGATCCCCTTTTCCTGAAAAAAAGTAATCTTGCTCCATGCCAAAATTGCCCTTATGTAATTTGTTTGATTGCTCAGGTACAGAATAAAGAAATATCACAGTTAGGAAATTCTCAGCTCCTTTTTAAAACTTACCTACACAGCTTTTCCATGCTTACAACAAATAGGCTTAAACTACTGGCCAAATTTCCTTTTGACCACCCTAGTAAATACATGAAGGTTAGATGAACTCCCTGAAAGATTAGAGTAATTAACATCATAAGCCTCAGAGTCTATAAATCTGAGTTTGAATTTCATTTCTACTCTTACAGTTTCCTGACAATGACAGGTTATTTTACCATACCAAATGTCAGTGTTCCTGTCTGTAAAAACAAAGACACCACTACCTGCATCCAATTTGTTTGAAGAACTGAACATGATGATGTCTATAAAATGTTTAATATGACATACAGCAAACATTCAAATGGTACCAATTGTTACTCTGAGTAAAAAAAAAAAATCCCATTTAGTTGATATGGGCTTTCAAAGACTTAAAAAGCTTTTTTAAAAAAACTATAAACATCAGCTTCTTTGTCTATAAAATGAGGGACACACCTTACATGATCAGGGTGTTGTTAGAATTAAATGAAATAATGCACTAAAGCAGAACAATTACCCAAATGTTCATTTCCTTAGTACAGTATCTAGTATCAGAAACTTAAGCAATAATTCTACTAATCTAATACAATTGTACAAAATAATTAGTTCCTACCCAACATAAATATTTGTTCTTAATAACCAATTAAGTGGTAATCTCAGGATTTAAAAAGTCCTCTTTCAATATTCATTTACTTACTTGTGATCATTTTTACAAAGAAGTAAGAAAAATAAACTTGTCATATCTATTTTCACTGTTAGAAACTTTTATTTTTATTCTGCTTTTAACAAGAGCTTTTATTCTTAGCAGAAGAAAAACCCATTTTGTAAAAATAAATCACAGCCAGTACATGTAAGAATCACAAAATATGGTTTATCAAAACATTTAAAAAGAATCCAAGAAAGTTTTTCTTTCCTGACAACTAATTAGACTATGTGACTGTAATTACAATGTAGTGAAAGATGAGAGGAAAAAGGTAAGGAAAGAAAAGCCAAAATCTTTCACAAACGTTAAGGAGAAAAAATGAAAATTGTGTTTGTGTGTTGTTCTCCACTATGCAAGCAATTTAAAAAATGTTTTTAATTGTCCATTGTTCTCTTTGTTTCTAAAGAGGGTTTCACCAAACTCATGATCACAGTTGCTTACCTGGATGGTCACTGTGGCAATTTTCAGAATTTGTATGGCAAGTTTCCACGGTTTTCTGCCTCGGGCCCAGAACTTCTCACAAGGATTCATGAAAAAAAATTTGAGTTTCCTCCTCATCTGGTCTTCTAATAGAAGCTCCTCAGACGGTGATGTATTTTGGTTAAAAGTGTAGCGACTTTCCTCTTCGTGAGAGCTACAGCTACTTATAACTACCTCAGCATTTGCCATTGCTAGGGAAGAAAAGAGATCCATCGCTTCCACTCAGTGGCTAGATCCACAAGCCTGATTGTTTTCTCTTGCAGAGTTGTGCCCGAAGGAGTCCAAACAAGACAGCTGGTGTCAAATAAGAACTGCTGTCCTAAACTGCACTTTAGATATTCCCAGAATCAATTTAAATGTAAGCTATTGTATCTTCTCTTTGTTTTAATTACAAAGTGAATTCTTGCCAATTTGAGATTACTAAATTCCGAGGCTGCTCCTATTAGTAAAAGATTATGTGTAATATGTATAGTATGTACATGCTTTCTGCTTCAATACATAACAAAGTTAGAGCCAAGATTAGACACTGGAGAGCCTGAATAAAGACTTCAGGCCGTAGATGGACTCTGACATAATATGCAAAAATTTGTGAACATGAGGCTCTTCTTCCCTGTAAGAAACTAAAACTTTCACCAGATTATTTTTAAAAAGAAATTTAAAACCACTGAGTTATCATAGTGGATCTTTAAAAACACAAGAACCGATTCAGTTTCTAATTCTGGTTCCACATTTTGATATTTCCATGACCTGGCTAAAGTCACTCTGTCACCTGGGCCTCAGTTTCCTCTCAATGCGAAATGGAAATATTTACCCTCATACTCTTGAAGGGAGCATTAAATAAAATGCAACAGCTCTTACACTAACCAGGTGACCTCACTCCCCTCTGCCCCAACAGATGCAGCAGCTTCCTAAACAGCCAGCAGAGTTCTCTGGGGACCAAGTGAGATTCGGGGAACTGAAGGATCTGTCTGCCAAGGAAAGACAGACAGGCAGCTGCGTCAGTTCCCAAACAGCTACATCAACTCTATGTGCTTTTCATGGAAGCATATTTTTATGTTTATGGAGCACATTTTACTTTTCTATTTCGCTTGATGCCTATTGTGTCTTTGGTCTCTCTGAAAATGATGGGTGGCTTTTTCAAAAATGACAAAAAGTCATTCCAGAGACTAGGACCTGTCTTGGGTTATCTAATATTGACACTGTAGAAACCTGTTCAGAGTAAAATAACACAAACCACCAAAAGAGTAGACTCTTTCCATGTAGACTAGAAAACCAGACTTGAGTTCAGTAATTTTATGATAACTTTTCCTTAGCAGTGAAAGGGGAAGAATTTTACCTGCATTCATGGAATGCCTGACTAGTCACTGTTTAGGCCCTACTCTGCTTTCCAGGTCTAGAAACTCATGCATGACTTGACTCCAAGATTCTTAGCAGACCTAAGAAATGCAGATATTGGCTATAAAAACTAGCCATGGGGAAAATGTTTAAACTCCTAACTGTTGAAAAAAAAATGCTGAGCAGGTAAGGCCTAAAACATATTGAGAACATACACAGTGTCTTCAAAACAAAATAATTATGGGCCGGAGATTTAGCTCAGTGGTTCCAGTGCCTGCCTCGCAAGCACAAGGCCCTGAGTTCGATCCTGGTAACCACATACAATGCTGGGTGTGGTGACTCAAGCCCACCAGCAATCAATACCACATACCACAGTGCCAGGCGTGGTGGCTCATGCCTGTAATCCCAGCACTCAGGAGGCAGAGACAGGAGAATTGCTGAGTTCGAGGCTTGCCTGGACTACATAGTGAGCTCAGGGCCAGCCTGAACTACAAAGCGAGACCCTGTCTCAAAAAAAAAAAAAAAAAGAAAGAATTATGATAGAATTCATTCAAGGACATCTCATGTTGTGTATTAAAATGCCTATACAATAATTCTTAGGTAGAGACAAAAATGTCAGAAAAAAAGTTTTTAATTCCTTAGGATTTTCAAGAACATTTTGTTTTGTTCTTCAAGAAGGTAGACCATTTTAGCTACCATTTAAGAAAACTTTAGGGGATTCAAAACGAAGGTGATTTTATGCTGATAAAATTTGTATAAGAGTATCAACATAGTGATGAAATTTGTTAAGGTATCTGAGAATTACAGATTGACGCCCTTTCCTCTTTGATGGTGAGAAAAATTAAACTTTAAACAAACTAGCCACCCACTGCGTCACAGTGGCTCACAAGATCAAAGAGAAAAGAATCCAACCACCATTAATTTATTCCCCACATCTCACCACGCTGTTCCGGAAGCCGGACGTCTCATTCACAAGGACTGACCACTAAACCGGCTGCCAGCTCAGGGAACCCTCTCTCGAAAGCCCTTTTGAGGACGCGCTTTGCCAGCAACACCGCTGGGCCTCCAGCAGCTGAAGAAGTATTGACAGCTACTTTTGATTGGGTCTAGAGGACCTGGAATGGGGGGTGGGGGGGGCCTTTGGAGTTTGTCCGAAAGCTGTGAACCCACAGAGACGTCATTTATCCGCCTGGTTGGGTCGAGCTGCAGAAAGTTAGCTAGGTTATATCTGTAAACAGTAAAAGCCTCACGATTGGCTACAAAGTAAGTCAACCTCCTTTCTTCAGCAGCGCTTTCCCGCTTTATCAGATCTGCAGAAGCAAAACTTCGGTCTCTCCTTTCTTGCTTCCTTTCTCTTATTTATCTTTTTTCCGATAAGCCTGGCGGGAACCCCCGGCACCGCCCCCACTCTCCAGCCCACCCGGTCCGCCAGCGCCGGGACGCTTCGTGCGCCACCCCCCCCCCCTCCCCGCCTTATCTAGAGCCCCTGAAACAGAGCGCAGCGGAGCTGAGGGTGTCTGGGCGAGCGACCCCCAGACCGTCCCCGAGGTCCTCGGGCCCGGGGTGGCATCGAGAGGGCCCGCGCCCCGCCCCAGGCTCGGACTCCGGCCGGGGCGCTGCCCACTCCCGGAGCCGGCCCTCGCCACCCGGGTCCGAGCCGCCCCAGCCCCCGCCGCCCAGCCGGGTTCCCCGGCCGCTACTGACCTCCGGCCGGCGGCGGGGCCGAGGATCTGTCCAGCTCCCGCATTTCGAGCCCAGTTTCCAGCCGCGCGCCCCGCAGCCCCGGACCCCGGGAGCCCGGCCCTCCCGCCCGGCTTGTGCCCCGCGCGCCTCGAGACATCCCGATCCCTCCCGAGCGCCCGGGCGCCGCTCCCAGGACACCTGACGCCCGGGCGCCGCCCCGCGCGGCTCAGCTGCGGCCCGGCGGACGCCGAGCACCGGCGCGGGGAGCGGCAGGCGGCGCGCGTCCCGGGAACAGGACATGCCCCCGCGCGGCCCCGACTCCTTCCCGCCCTTGCCGGGGCCTCCCCACCCCACGCCCTCGGGGCACCGGAACAACCTGCGGGGCTGTCGGCCTCTGCTGAGGAGCTGCGGTCGCAGAAGCGGCTCGGCCTTGCTCTCCGGCTCAGCGGGCCGGGCCCCCGCCCTGCGCGTCTTCGGGGCGGCGGATGCGCAGCTCTTGGCGGGCGCGAGCTCAGTGCCCCCCGGCCGCCCGGCTGAGGCTGCGCGCGGTGGGATCCGAGGGCGAGACCTCGGCCGGACGCCTGCCTCGCGCTCCTTCCAGTCAGGTTCTGTGAAATGACCCGTCTGTGCCCTGGATGCCTCGATCCTGGGCGCAGGGACAGAAAAGGCCCTGGGAGGTCTTCAGAGCAGTGTAAACAAAAATAAAACCCCAAAGGTGGACTTTGAGCCATAATGGGTTTTTTTTTCCTTTCATAAATTCTTTTTAAAAATTAAGCCTTAGCCTATGCTTTATCAGGAATGAATCAGGAACTTCAGTTCATTTCAGTTACACTCATCTTGATTTGTTTTAATTTATTCCCTTTTATTGCTTTGGCCCAGAATAAGTTTTGTAAAAGTCAATGAATTTCCCTAACAGAGTATTCCAGAAATTCTATCAAGAGCTATCAGATTCATTACAAAATTTTATTTTACAAATACTGGATCGGCTTGCATGGACAATTTATAAACGGAGTTAGCTTTTGTTTGCAAAGGGCTACAAGAATTTTATGCTGTTCATTAACTTGAGTCCCATGCGTCATACAGAAGATAAATAAATTCCCTAGGGATATTACTGAGGCACTCAGTTCTCAAATGCAATTTGGAAGATACAATTTAACCTCCGAAATAGGAGTATTGCCTTTTCTCCCCAAGATAAATAATAGTTTAATGCCAATATTTTTAAGCCAAACTTCCATAAGAAACAAGACGTTGAAATTTAAGGGAAAGGAGGTGTAATTCTAGCACCCTGGGGAGCTGTGCAGGTGACCAGGCCCCAGGGCCCGTCAGGAACCCTGCCCTCAGCTGGCCCGCTGAAACCTTACACAGGATTTGTTTTTCTCTTGGCCAAAACCCTCCCAAAAGACCTAACAACTCCTTTTATGTTCTTCCTCTGCAGATCTCTCCGGGATATTTCTTTTTATTTTTTAAAATTGAGTATAATTACAAATAAAACCATACACACTTAAGGTGCCAGCATCATGCTTCATATATATCTCGTGAAATGATTACTGCAAAGGAGCTAATCAATATATCCATCCAGCTGACATACTTACCACAATTCCTAATTCTTCCACTTAGAAACGTTTTATGACAACAGTCAAAAAGACTGTCATACGAAGAGGAAAATGTGCTCCATGCCCAGAGACAGAAGAAAGCAGTTAAGTGAACACCATTCTAGACAACTTCTTGACAGCACTAGTACATTTTTGAAATTTTAAAAATTAACAGTACCTTCTATACTGCCTTGTAAGCCCCTGCATCGCTCACCAGTGTTTAGGGAACACCGCTGCTCCTCAGTAAATCCCTGCCAGCCTCCTGTGTCTCGATAACCCCTTTTCCACCCCTCAGGACTCCATGCCAGCCACGTGCTGGTTCCCACCCTTTGTCAGGCTTGCCTGGAGGAAATCATCCTCATACCACACTTTGCAGATATAAAACTGAAATATGGAGAGACTGATAGCTTGTCTGATCCCAGAAAATGACAAGTTTAGGCTTTGATACAGTTTTCTTAATTTAATTACGGTTTTTGTTACTTTGAACATACTTTGCCTCCTGGGAGAAACCATTAGGCCTGTATTTCCTGACTCTGGAAGTGGCTGGTATTATTGGACAATGGCTTTCGTGGCACGGGTCTCCCACCACCTGCTCTACCTGGGGCTGGACAGCACAGATGCCCTTGTCCTCATGGGCGTCCACTCTGCTACCACATGGCACCTGTCTGTCCTCCCTCTGCTCTGGCACTGATTCCTTTGGAGCCATTTCCTGCCTTTAGCCTGTAGCTCAGTTGTAGGGCAATGTCTTCCCTTGCAGGAAGGGCCAGCAATTCTAGAGGCAGGTAGAGCCTGTATCCTCCTGTGGGTCCCCAGACAGACCACCGGCTATCTCGGAGAAAGATCAACATAAGCTTTATTGCTGGCAGTTTTCAAGGGATTCGCATCGCGTTGTCAGCATCAAACAGAAGTTTACACTCGTTTTTATGCCTGTGTGTTTCTATGGGAGGGGGAAACAGCTACTGTAATCACTGGAGAAGCAGTCATTAATCAAAACATAACCAAAAAGTGCAATGACAGGGGAGCAGGTGGCTTGGGTTACACAGCTAACCCGTAGTTATGGGTTACACAGCTAACCCTTAATTACCCACTTTTACACTGGGACACAAATTTCACTGTCATTCTCTGCTTTGAGGCTCTGCTTGAAAATCCTTATTTTGTATACTGACCTTTGTCATCAAAATCTCCCTGTAAGAACTCTTTTATAGACATATTTCTTATTTCAGAAGATCTTAGAGGTTGTTTTTGGTCTATAGTGGCCTCTTTTTATTGTGTTAGGGTCCTCATCGCAATGGAATCAAGCAAGGGTTAAGTAAACAGAGTCCAATAATTGTGATAATAATAGTGATAAACCCTTTTATTATTGTCTTAAAACTCGTTAAAGTTGAAACCCATCCTCCAAACATTTTTGGCATTTTATCCTTTTTAGGTCTGGACTATTTTTTTGACAAATATATATTTTATTATTTATTCTGTTTTTTAATTTGTGCCCCCACACAACATGAAGGGAAACTAGATCACCCCATACCTAGAGGTACATTTGACTAGCCTTACAGGTGGAACTGATAACTGTACAAGCATCAAAAAATAAATCACTGTTTGTTTATCAAGGACTCTAATTTGTCTCTGGTGTGAGACATAGTCCAAGTTTTTTGGTTTTTT
>PVIC010004484.1:0-62363 GCA_004025085.1 Thryonomys swinderianus
GGAGGGAGGGAAAAGAAGAGAAGAGAAAAGAGAAGAGAAGAGAAGAGAAGAGAAGAGAAGAGAAGAGAAGAGAAGAGAAGAGAAGAGAAGAGAAGAGAAGAGAAGAGAAGAGAAGAGAAGGGAAGAGAGCCAAAAATAGAAAATGAGGCAGAGCTGCAATGAGCTTTCTCTCAGCCTCAGGAGGACTCAGAAGGAGGTGGCTGTCGGGAACCAGGAAGACAGCCCTTCACCAAGCACCTGATCACACTGACGCCTTGGTCTCAGCCTTGTAGCTTCCAGAGGTGGGTGGAATGGATGTTTCCTCTTTCAGCTTGAGCAATTATAGTCAGCTTCAGCACAGGGCTGTGATGGCCACATAGACACTTGTGTGCATCCTTCACAGAATGGGACGGCATCAGAGATAGCAGCATGCCATATTTGAGGAGCTGGCCACACTGCAGTCCCCAAGTGCACTGTGCCCTCACTGTGGCACTTTGTGTTTGCATAGCCACCTTGTGGGTCTCACAGAGAGAGTGACATAGGATCACCACAGCTATACCATGTGCTCTCTGATGTCAGAGAAGTAGGGGTTTCTTTGTAGGAAGACTTAAATTAAAATAAATTTAAACATGTATAATATAGTACTTTTGAAGGATTAACCCAACTGTTAATGTTAAACTTCAACAACCTGTAAGACTCAGGCATCTCAGAAAGCTCCAGCAGCCATGCTCCTGGCTGGTCTCTGACACTCTAACACATCACAGCACAACGACGAAGGGACAGAAGTCCAACAGTCAGCGGCAGTGTCTGAGGTGGGGCAAAGCTCATCTTACATGGGAAACAGCTTAAAGTAGCATCAAGCAGTTAGTCTGCACTCTAAATACTCAGCTAAGGATTAGTTTACCAAATACATTCTATTAGTTATCTATGGGTGAGTAACCAATTTCCCTAAAGCTGAGTGGCCAGAAACAATAATAAATGGGCATAATCTCACACGGCATCTCTGTGGGTCAGAAAGTTGGGAGATCTGAGCTTGGCAGGTCTGATTTATAGTCTCCAATACAGTGCCTGGAGCCCAAGGAATCATTCTAAGATGGCGCCCACATACAGCTACTGGCTGGAGGCCTCAGCTCCTCTCCAGGGGAAGCTGGAACAACCCCAGGAGATAGCTGGTGGGTTTTTGCAGAGTGAAGGATTCAAGAGCAAGGAAGGCAGAACCTCCAAGTCCCTGGGAGCCTTGCCTCAGAAGCACCTCTAACTTCAGTGGTCTGTGTGAGAAACCACTGAGACAGTGCTGCTAAGGGCTGAGAGTCATAGAGCCACATCTCCCACTTACATGGGATTCTTTGCCCAGTACCTTAAAGCCAGGTACAGTAGCTGTTTGATTATAGTTTAACAGAAAAATGAACCAACAAGCAGGGTGAGATGGAGGGGTGTTAAAATACTGAGACTTACCCACCAGAACAGAGTGCCAGTAACTAAAGAAACTCACATAGGAATATTAACTCTCTCTCAAAACACTAAAAATAATTTTTCCCCCAACCTCTCTCTTATATTTGGCAGTGAGTTTTGGCTAAAATCCATCTTCTAATGGTCTAAGGTAAACTAGTGCCTAACTAATCTTTTTTTAGAATCCCAGACTATGTAAACTGCAGGACTTCCTGAATTATGTCTGAGAGTCCTCTGAGTTCTGTCCTTTCTCAACTGCCTTCACTCTGGTTCCCGGAGCTGCTCATTCTATTGATTTTTTTGGTTCTAAATCCACATTAAATAAACCCAGTTTTGAAAACCGCAAACATGACATGCACTTTGCTACAGGGCCAAATGAAAAGGGAGAAAAAAATGAATATGCTCGACATCTCTATCTGTCAGAGGTGGTTCACACAGTAAGTCTTCATTTTCCAAGACCCATCTCCATACACAATCTTTCTCCTTACTGTTATTCATTCTTTTTTTTTTTTTCCTGACAGAGGTGAGAAGATGGGGTGAGTGCTGAGATTTCTCAGGCTGGAAAGTAGACAAATTAAGACTTCTCCCCCCTCAGTTACACTGTTGCACAGTTCATAAACTATTATCAGAATAGTGGTTACTGGTGGCCAGAAAGGGTGAAGGGAGGGATAAGAGAAGATGGCTGGATAATGGCTACCAACATGAGTCCCATGGAAGCATGCTCCCCAGCACCACAGGGTAGCTAGAGTTTGTAATAACTTAGTATATATTTTAAAGAATAAACAGACAAAAATCTTAACAGAGGAGCTTGAAATTTCCCAACACAAAGACATGATAAGTGTTTAAAGTAGATGAAAATGCTAATTACCCTGTTTGATCATCACACATTCTGTTCATATATCAAATTATTCTGTATCCTAAAATATGTACAATTATACATCAGTTAACACATAAGAAATGCATGTTTTTCAAGGGCTGCCACTGTTTTACAGACCGACAATATGAAATTATCGTTGGTATATGTTTCCCCGCCACTCAGAATGATCCTCTGACACTGGGGTTGTTATTAACATGATGAGCAGACAGCGGGGGTTGGGGGGTAGACTCAGCTGGAAACTTCAGGACTCAGAACTAGGGATGTTTGCCCATTTGGGGGGATGACTCTGAACATGTTTAACAGTTGCAACTGACCCATTTGAGTGACCACTTAATGTCCCTGGAGCCCCTGTTCCCTCAATAATGACTAATATTTCTTCAAGTGATAAATCACTTAGGAATCCCAACGGGACATGGGGCACTTGAGAGACTCAGGGCCTATTTACCAAATAAGGTGGAGAATGTGATACAACTTTAGTAACATCAGTACCTGGCAGCCACCAGGTGAAGAGCACACCTGCTCCTTCCATATCATCAGGCACCCCACACATTAGCATGATCAGTGTCATGAGGCTCCTTTATCTCAGGTAGAAGCACTTGGTCCAAGACAACAGGAAAACGGCCTGCTTTATCCATGCTGTGGGTTAGTCAGTGCATTCATTATCATGTGCAGATGTCTAGCACTCTTTCCCCCTCCTGCAGTGAAGAGCTGTAAGGGAAAGATTCCTTGTGGCCTAAGTATTCATTGATAGTACAAATGGTGAATTTCTTAGGGATGGTGCCCCCTACCCCAGCAGGGCACAAGCTCCAGCAGACAGTGAACCCTGTAGGACATACCACACACGTGAGTTGCTGCTCACTGGCTAGAGCAGTGCAGCTCCTAAGAAAGGGCTATGGAGGTCATCTCTATAGGCTCGGAGGCCTGGTGATGCATGGCAAGATGATCTTTTCTCCTTATTTTAAAAAACATAACCAAAACAATGCATTAACACCAATTTCTCATGTTTTTAGGCAGAATTAAAAAGTAAAAAAAAAATGGAATTTTTGACAGTATGAGAAAGTGAATTTCTCTTCAATAAATATCACTTATTTGGAGAGGGGGAAAAACCTGAAGAGTATAGAATTCAAGAAGAGAGGGGAAAGAAGTTATTATTTGCTAAAGGAACTTTGGCTTTTTGAATTTTGTACCAGTTTCTTCCAAACACTGGTCTAGGAATATTTCATAACTCAGTCCTTTACCCTCTTATAACCATGACATGGATGCTTGCTGTCTGGCACACTGATTCTGGATACCTGTGGTCAGCCTGTGAATCTGCTTCCTAGGAGTTCACAGAGAACTCAACAGTGGGCTTTGCACATGAGGGAGCCCAGGACAGCAGGACAGGAAGGGGGACTTCCAGAGCTACATCATGATGAGTGAAGGAAGACAGCTTTCCAACTCCCGCTCTCTCGAGAGCTGCCATTAGAGCAAAAGAGAAAAGCCAAGCCAAATCCATTTGTAACTGCGGTCTAATAATGCTTGGTAATTTCACACAGGATTAGCCTAGAAAAACTTATGAGGGTTCACATTAATGCCAGTTAAATAATCATCCTCTTTGGCAAATGTGTCTTCTGGAGATGGATAAACTGGACTGCATTTGATGGAAGTTCTCCATCTGTATTTCATAGAAGCCTTTTGACCTTGGGAAAGTCCCTTCCATTCTTTTCTTAAGTTTTATTGTCTATAAGAAGGAAGATGTAACATAGAAACATTTTGGAATAATGCTTCCTGCAATAAAGGCAATTGAGAAATACCTTGAGAAGTAGGTAACTCCTCAAACCCCAATGTTCTCCTGGCCCAGTCTCTCTGCATCTGGCTGATGCAATGACAGCCATCAACAAGGAGATGCCTGAAATCATTACCTTATATTCCAGAGAACAAGGTGGACAAGTGGACAAAGGACCCAGAATTGTCCCCATTGATATTTAAATTGACATAGTCATTTACCACCAGGTGGCACCAAGACAAATTGGGACCTGGACAATTTGGAAGAGCAGCCTTGATTCTTGGAATTCTTGGATAGTTAGGTAAACTGGCTTGCCAGGTCATTTAAATAATTATATGATTGAATTTATTGGACACCAGTATCTCATAAAGTTGTCCTGAAGATTAAACAAGATAGTTCATATAAAGACTTTAGCACATAGTAAGTGTACCATAAAAGTTAAGGGAGATGATTATTATCATGGGAAAATAGAATACAAATATGTTTATCTTATACATTTGTACAGTGATTTCGGAATAGGTTTCAAAATCTGCAGGGTTCATGAGTTTAAATATATTAGCATTTGAATGTTATTGTTTTAACCTACTATCTTTATAGGAAAATATAGTATTTATCTACAATTCAAGTCACTTAACTACTTAAAGATATATTTTCATGTATGTCTCCAAATGAACCTCTCAGTGGTAGATGTTATATAACAGCCATGCAATTCTCTTATGGATCAGTGTGGCTGATTGTGGCAGGACTTGATCTGTTTTAAGTAGCCAAGGTCAGAATTGATGTTCATTTCCTTGAGTGGATTTTGTGGGGTTTTTTCACCTCTTCCACCTCAGAAACATTCTAAAGAAAAATGCAGATGCTCTGAGGAGGGTCTCTAGCGGCCATTCTGACTACAGGAACAGAGGAAACACAATCAGATTACTCATTTTCATCTGCTTTGCACTCTGATATGCAAGAATTTCTTTTTTCCCCCCTTTAAATTACCTGTTTGTCTGTCAGTCAATCTACTTATATATCAATCTTCTAACTAGTGGCACTGGGAATTGAGCCCAGGAAATTTGCACTGAGCTACATCTTCAGTTCTTTTATTTTTATTGTTTTTATTTTTTATTTTATTTTATTTTTTTTTGAGACAGGGTCTCGCTTTGTAGTTCAGGCTGGCTCTGAGCTCACTATGTAGCCCAGGCAAGCCTCGAACTCAGCAATCCACCTGTCTCTGCCTGCGGAGTGCTGGGATTACAGGCGTGAGCCACCACGCCTGGCTTCAGTTCTTTTATTTTTGAGATTAAGTCCAGTTGTCTAGACTTGGTTTAAACTTTTGATCTTTGTCTTGGCCTCCCAGAGTGCTAGGATGTACATCACCATACCCAGCTGGTTCTTCTTCTTCTTCTTCTTCTTTTTTTTTTTTTTTTTTTTTTTGAGACAGTGTCTTGTTTTGTAGTTCAGGCTGGCCCTGAGCTCACTAAGTAGACCAGGCAAGCCTCAAACTCACAGAAATCCTCCTCCATCTGCCTCCTGAATGCTGGGATTATGGGCATGATCCACTATACCCGGCCTTCTTCTTTTTTAATCACAAGATATCAACTTGTTGATATGAACTAGGGCTGTTATTTTTTTGTCTTTAAATAAATGATGCACTTAACTCACATTTTAATATCACATCCTATTTTTACATCTAGGTATGCTTGATGGTTAGCAGATATCTTTATTAAAGTATATTAAAAATATACTGGGTCATCCTGTCTTTTTATGTGAGACCTACATGAGTGCTTACATACATACATATAAGCATCTCTATGTGCATATAGAATGATAAATTTTTAGAATTATGGACAACAAAAAAGGTTTGTTAGTAGGTATCTTTTAAAGTTATTGGTTATAAGAATTTTATTTTTGACTCCCAAGAAACTGAGCCGAATTTAATTTTGGATGATAGAAAGAATTCATCTACGTTTCTGGTATGCAATATCATTTTTAATACACTTAGCTTCTAATACACTGCTTAAAACATAAAATAAACATGTTTGTCTTTAATATGTGCTGTTGTGTTTGCTTTGGAAGGAAATATAGTGTCAGCTGTTTGGGTAACAGTGTTCTTTCTTGACTCTTTCTAAGCCATCTGGGACCTCTGAATCCTTGTGGGGATTTTCTTTTCACATCACACAATTAGAAGTCCTCCCGACAGGCTCTAGGAGCAAAGCTACAGCTATAAAACAGTCTGTATCCTTTCATTGTCTGGAAGAACTGAGGCCCGTACAGCAGAAAGCCGACCTCCCCTGGCCTGCATGGCCAAACTGTGCAGACCTAGAGTGTTGCTAACTTTTCTTGTTTGTTTTCTCTTCTTTGTTTTTAAGGGGCAAAAAGGACTTCTGGACACTCCATAGGCCATCCCATTTCGCCCTTGGATTTAGCTTATCCTATTTACTACTGAATAAAAAAAAGAAGAAGGAAAATAAGGGAAGAGAAAAGGAAGATAAGGGAGGGGGCTGTTTATGGTTATTCCAAGAAACACTCTGCTTATCAAGAGTAGAAGACTTGTAAGAGGTTGTTCTCTGGCCTTCTGTCTGTTTTGAGACCCTCAGAATGAAGAAAGTCTAAGCTGCTATTAAATAAACACTCAGGCTATGGTTGTTCACTTGAGGTGTTAATGGGAAATGGTTTATAAAAAGTTTGGGCAAATATAGAAAGTACAGTTGCAATCCAGGTAACTCAAGATTTGAACATCCAATCCAACATTAAGGAGAGCAATCTCTATGGTCCATTTTCACAGCTACATAATATATTACACCTATTTTAAGATCTGTAAGTTTCCCTCCTAAGGTACTTCCCAGCTAGAAAAAACAAAACAAAACTTATCCAAATATGCACCCTTCCCTTTTTTTTTCTTCACTAAACCAACCTTAACTATTTTTACATCCCTAACCTTATGAGGAAAAAATCAAACAAACAAACATTAAGTGCCACATTATGTCTTATTAGTCTATGGTCAGAATTTACAACCAGATTTTGAACCTTTGGGGACTTTTACTCTCTTGGTACTATTATTAAAATGGTCATTGAATGCAAAAGAGTAAGTGGAATTCAAACATTTACATTTCTCATTTCCTTTCATTTATTTATTTTTTTGTGGTATGGGGGATCAAACCTTTGTGCTACCAAGGTAGGTGTGGTACCACTTAAACTAATCCTGAGTCCTTAGGTTTTTAATTTTTATTTTCTTAAAAGTCCATTTTCCTCTTTTCCTCTCTATAGGGCAGGGCCTGGAGTTCCTTGGGCTCTGGCTGCTCATCTGTGAGATGGGGGCATGGCCCTCATGACCTGTGCTGACCACAAGAGAGGCACCCTCCAGCCTCTGTACACATACACAGGCATCCTGGGGCCTCCACCACACCCAAGCCTCAAACACATCCTGACTCTGTGATCTGTGATTGATAATTTTCGAATGTACTTGGCAAACTGATCCTGTCACTACAAATAAACCTCACAGTCCCAAGTTTCGTCCAGGTTCAAATTTCACCATGGCCCAAAGGGTAAAAGATGAATTATTGGGTCACAAGGAGAAATAAGAGACTCTGCATCAGGCTGCTTTGCAAATCAATTCTCCAGCTTCCAAAGGTGATCCTTCCTGCTTAACAAGGATTTCGGCAGCATCTGGGTTGGTCGGGCCAGAGGGCAAGGTGCACGCAGATGTAATATCACCCAGCAGTGTAATCTGAGTGTTTATGAAAAATACTCAGAGAACGCACGTGGCAGGCTGGAGGGAACCCTCCACTGTGGGCTGACAGCACCTCAGCTGAGCTCTTAGTCTCCCTTGTTGATTCCTATCTGCGTTGGGTGACTTTATGCAACCACCATCTGTTAACCAGTCTGGGCACATCAGTGGTAGCTGTGCTCTAAAGAGAGCCAGGGTCTTTCACAGGTAATAGTATATCCATTGCTCGGATAGGGCAAGACCCTATGGAACCGGTGGAAAGGAGCCCAAAGGTGATCTTAGCAGCCAGCATAGCTGGGTTAAGCTCCTATTTTCTCTACTTCTGTAGCTCCAGGGAGTAGCAAGGAGCAAACCTAGTCCAGGCTGCAGACAGAGATGATGAAATCATTACCCAAAACACTACCATTATTTCCATGACTGGGCAATGGTAATAATTTACCTATAGTCTGTTGGGCTGTTTCATAGAAACTGGTGGTGAACGGTTGGTAAATATGTAGACAAGGATTGTTCTTTCACTCTTGACCAAATGTGTCTCAGTATCAACTCTGCCCTGGGTGAGGCTTGATTACTCTGTTCCTCGGGATTCTGTGATGCACACGGGATGCACTGGAAATGTGCTACAGATGGGAAGGATGAGGAGCACCAGGAAAGACTGCTGGTCCTGTGGGATGACAAGCTGCATGACAGGCACATTCAATGCTCCTCAGTAGAGACGGACTTGGAGCTTTGTGGCTGGCTGCGAAGCACGACTGCCATGATGGACTGGTACTTTCCATGAGGGAGTATCTGAGCCCTGGGAAGCCTGGTCTCAAGGGACACGGACACCAAGAACAAGTCTCTCCTGTGACAGATGGAGGAACAGAGGTAGAGACAGGGGCTGCAGCTCGTCCTCAGTGCTGGAACAGACAGGAGAGGAGAGAGGACTATACTCTGTTCTGCTTACTGATCTAAACTGTGGGTGGATCTGGGCTCCACCCACAGTACCTTCCATGGGCTGGAAAAGCTCACTTAGGAAAAGAGACACTGAAGGAAACAAATGCTTACAGTAGTGTCCAGGTACCTGTGGGGTATATAGTCAAAGAGCCTGAGGAGAGGTGAGAAACCAGGGTAAGTACCAACCCCATGTTACACTTAAAGGAACATTTTCAGATGGCTCCTGTCACCACTCTCATGCTGTAGGCCCATCACTGAGTGCAGGAAGGACAATAGAAGGAATGGAGCTAATGTCTAGAGGCAGATGGAGGTTTGTGTATACAGGGAACAGGGTGAAGACCACAGTGGTGAGAGCAGCCCAGACAAGACTCTGTGTAGTGTGAAGTAGGATCAGAACAACCTGGGGTTCTGCTCTTAATGACACAGAGACTCTGCTAAGAAGCAATTTTTATGCTAAGTAGACTAGAAAGCCACTTGGGGTCATATCAGTCAGCTAGTGCCAAAATACTGCTGCCAAACAAAAAACCATTGAAATCATAATAGTTCACAAGAATAAATATTTATTTTTTCCACTTACTGGTCCTTGTAGTGATTGAGGTTTAGCTGATACTGACTGAGCTTGAATATGTCTCCAAAATATGTCAGATTTGAAGAGGGCAAGCCAAGTCAGGAGAGCACATGTCCGATTTCTCCTTCATTTGTGCTCCCTAATATTCCATGAGCAATGGAAAAATCACAAGAACAAGGCCAAAAACCCAGGAACATGAAAGTACCCTCCCTACTCGGATGCCAGGTGATGTGCAGTACTGTCACATGGAGCATGGCTGAGCCAGGAACCACCCTCTATCTGTGCTCCCAGGAAGTTGGCTGCAAATTCCTAGGTACCAGCATATCTCGCGAAGGTGAAGAAAGGTCAGAGCACCCTCTGCTCTTCCCTTGGCCTCTCAGACTCATTACAGCCCCTAGTGTGCACCCAGCCAATCCCCTTGCTGCTGGACCTGTGCTGCTGCATAGCCAATCCACCCCACACATCCTCTGACCAGAAAGGTGCTCTGTGCAGATCTGGGTCACTTTGCATCAGCATCCCTATCTTTGGGAGTCTCAGAGGAGCCCTTTCCAATGCCAACTCTGAATACAGACATACTGTGAACTTCCCAAAGCTTCCTTAGGCCTGGTGCAGGATTAGGCTCCCAGTGGCTTGAGGTGGGTCCAAAAGGAACAGAAGGAGGGTCTGCTTCCTTCTGCACATTTCTGGGACACATACATTGCTAAGATGTAAATACAGAGCACTTTTACAAACTGGACGGTCCATCCCAACCACTGCATTGTGTCTGCATTCCAGCCTGCTAGCCACTCTTAGCTCTGATCTTGGAACCATTTTAGGAGGAAAGCAAAGAGAGGAGGAAAAATATATGAGGAGGGTGTGGTGGTGAGGGGGTGGGTGTCTATGAAAATTTATGTGCTGAAAAACAGCTGTAAAATGTTTAATGTTTCAATGAACGTTTTATGTTTACAATAAAAAATCCTCAAGCCAAGAAGGGTTTTAAAACGTTGTATTTCCAGAGCCAAGGAAAAGAAGCAAAGAAAAAAGATCCACAGAGCCCTCTCTACAAAGTGACCCCCATACACGAAGCAATAAAAGGAGGCCCTTCTACAAGATGTGTTTTAGTGCCCAGCTCAACAGCTCATGGGAAGGGAATTGTCATGTCATAGGTACTGCTGTGTCACCAGGGGACACTGGCAATGAGAATGAAAAATATTCTTACTTTTTGCCAAGTCAAGTAGGCACAGTATGAAGACATTTGGGCTTTGGAGAGAGAAGGAAGCGAAGCAAGGAACATGCCTGATTGCCAAAAGCCTGATGGGAGATCTGACCATGGTCAGTCAGTCACCTAATAGGAAGCACTGATCAAGGGCCCCACCGGAGTTCTGCTGGGACAGAGGGTTGCTGAGTTCTGCTTCGACAGACAGGCTCAGTTCACACTCCACTATAAAGTCCAGGAGGCCTGTGCCCTCTGGAAGCCCAGGTTGTTTGTCAGTCCACTGCACACGTAAGAAGGACTGGGACTACCTAAGCCAAGTGGAGGGTGGGGGCTTTATGGGGCAGGAGACAACACCCACTGATGCTGAGGCATTTGTGGGCTTTGCTCTTCTTTGCTTGATTGATAGTTTAGTCAAGTCATCTTGGGGGTTTCAGGCCAAGGACCCAGTTTTTCTTTTATCTCTTTTATAATTCACATGTTCCATTTGTTTCAGGAAATAAAAGTACAGAGTGCCACGTGGGTCCTTTCTAACTCCATCCATTCTTGCCTCAAGCACGTGACTGTCATGTAACTATTCAAAATAAACTCATTAAGAAAAGCCCTGAAATTATATGCAGCTTATTGGACACATTCTGCAGCTTTTGAGCCCAAGTTTCTCCCAGGTCTCATTTCTTCTGCTTACTGACCTTCCCCATGGCTTTCCTTCTTTTGACAAGCTCCTAATCAACCTTCAACACCCAGTTCCAGCAGCACCTTCCTAGAACTTAGCTGTGTGGGATGCTGCTCTTGGGCTCTGACAGCACAGACTGCTACTGTGTGCTGCAGTGCTGGTCACACCCATCTGAGGCGTCTCTTACATTTCTGATTTCTCCTCTAAATGACGCTGCATGAGAGTAGGTACTGCATCTTCAACATCTTGTGAGTCCTGTAGGTGGAACATGGCATGGTATAGGGTAGATCCCCAGGAAGTCTTGTGGATGGATGATGGATGGATGGAGCCATGAACAGCAGAAGACACCATCCTCTCTGTGATGATGGACAGACAGCTGGTCTCCAGGGCCAAACGAGGCCACTGTGCCTCTCCTCAGCACATACCTTCTTCACACCTGGGAGATGTGACTGCTCGCTCTCCTATGCTGCAACAGTGGCTCTCACTTGCTGGCCTGGGAACCAACAGAAACCCCAGGGTGACAGGTGCGGTGCTCAGCAAAGGAGCCTTCTGGCTGCTGCAGCCCTGCACAGAGCTGGCCAGGACCTCCTCTGGGCCAGAGGGGGCCACTTCTTGCTGCAGCCAGCTCCCTCAGGGAAGGAGTGGACAGACTGAGGGGCAAGGAGCCCCATGTCTGGAGGGAGACTGCACTCCCCCTGGCTGGAGCTTTCTTCTTCCTCTTTGTGGGAGGCCCAGGAAGTAGCTGTGGTCTCAACTGGACACTGCCTGAATTTCCTGGCTCTTACTGTGACAATCACTGTGGCCGCTCACTGGACAGTTTCAAGTGAATCTCCACAGGAAGTGAGCTTCACAGGAATAAGAGATCCCAAAGGGACAAAGGATGGAAACTCATATGGTGGACAAAAGTGAAAACAAAACCATGTCACGATGCTCATGTAAACTGGAACCATACAGTGAGCACTGTGACTCCGAAGACATAAACAGTTTACCCTGAAGAATCACCACCATTGTGAGGGTGAAGCTGAGGGAGAAAGAGCTAACCTGTGCGAGTGTCCTCTTGGTGTTTTGGGACTGTTGTCCTTTCTTCCCAGCAGATATGCCTTTTGTGTGAGCAGGTGGAAAAGGAGCATTTATAGAGCACCTACTATATACTAGAGCTTCTGCTTGAGATGAGTGGCACCTATCCCACTGGGTGTGGAAAACAACTGGCACAGGGACTGACCTGACCTCCAGTTTCCCACAGGGACCAGAAACCAAAGAGCTTTGTCCAGCAAGGTGAGCCACAGCAGGCCTGTGGAGTTTGTTGTCCTGCCACATGTCCCACATGTCCCTGGAGGGCACAACTGCATTCCAAGAGGTCACCTGAGTCCAAGATTTCTTGCTCTTCCAGTGGTCTGTAAAATGTTCTGATCATGAACCACTACCTGTAGAGATAAATGTCTTTATTCACTGTGTTAGTCAGTATTCCAATACTGTAACAAATACTCAACAGAGTCAACTTAGAGAGAAAAGAGATACTCTGGCTTGTGGTTTTAGAGATTTCTGTCAGTGGTCACTCGGGCCCATAGTTTTAAGGCTGTGGGGATATCACAGTGAAAGCAAGGGGTAGAAAAAACACTCATCTCGGGCTGGGAAATGGCAAAGACAGGAAGGGGCTGTGGTCTCAATAATTCCATTAAGGCTTAGCCCTAGTGATCAGAAGACAACCCTTTAGGTTCCACCTCCTAATAATGTTGTGTGCTGGGAACCAAACTCATAACACATGGGCATTGGCGCCATATATCCAAATCCTAAGACTTGCACATGTTGTTATTTGTAAATGATCTATATACAATTGTATGTATCATTACAAAACATTCAAAGAAACAAGAACTAAAGTAGGTTGAAAGGGAAGAGAAATGCACAGAAAAGTTGCCATTTCCTTCCCAAATCTTATATTAAAAAAAAAAAAGTTCAAACTACTCAGTTAAATGTAGGACTTATCTTTGCTTCAAAAATTCAGTGTTTATCTGAAACTCATTAACTATATGGACCATCCTCTTAAGATGTCCACAAATGCTTTCTGTTAAAAACCATACTTAATTCTTAGGGACAGTAGTGGCAAAACTGTCATTTGCTCGCCTTGGTGGCCTGTTTGTATCATTAAAAGCTCTAAAAGGTTTGTTATCACTGCTCTAGGCTTTGCAGGACGGATGTTTCTGAAGAAACAACTCTCTTCCCCTAAACAGTTATTACACATAAGACTGGGTATGTTTCAATAAAACTTTACTTATAAAAACAATTGGAGGGTAACAAGTAGTAGTGTGTTGAGGGAGTCACTAAGGGTAAATCACATTTAGGAGGCCCTAGGCCTATAAGAAACAGGACCTATATTTGCACAGCTCTATAATAACATAACATAACATAACATAACATAACATAACATAACATAACATAACATAACATAACATAACATAGTAGGAAAATAAACTTTTATGCTTGTTATAGAGTTGGCAGTGGGGGCTCATGTGTAAACAAAGAATAGTAGGCCCCTTTTATAATAGGGCTGCTACAAGGAGTAAAAGCCTGGATATATTTAAGAGACACAGAGTGTGCACACAAATTGCTGCAACCAAGATATCAGTTTGGGTGGACCTGCATTCAGTGTATCAAATTAAATGCTTCCCCTGCCTCAATTACTAGCAATTCAATTGGCCAACTGGCAGCCATAACAACGCATTAACCTTTTTGCCAAATCAATTCTACCAAGTCCCCTTCCAGCACTAAGAAATATAATGGTGCCCCATGCCTGGGAGGAGAGGTATGCTCTCCATACTGCACTCCAGGGAGGCTCTGTCTTCAGCTGCAAACAGGCCAGGGCCCTTCTCCTCAACAGAGACACCAGGGGCCAGTTCTGAGCCACCTCCTTCCTCTCTGCAGCCTGCTGGGTGCAGGTTCAAGCCCATGGATGCTGCCAGGCCCTGCTAACAGTGGTGTCTTCACTGTTATGAAGTGATAATCACATTGGCATTTGCGCTGCTTGGGATGAAGTAGCCAGACTGAACCTTCAGGAGGCTCTAGGATGGGTCATTTCACGTGGAAACACAGAGACAAAGCCAACTTTCTGAGTTGCACCGGTGCCATCACACGCTGGAAGCCCCTAGCCATTCCTGGATGCTGATTTTTCGCTACAGCCTGGTGGTGCTGGGTCCTGTTTCTAAGAAGCAGAGCTTTCTGAAGATGAAACAGTGTTTTCATCCAGCAACCCAGGCCGGCACAGGGAGCAGGTACAGAGAGAGCCTGGTAGGGCAGAGGAAGAAGGGACCTTGGAGGGGTCAGGTAGGTGGGAAGAGGCGGTGGCTGTGTGGAACACACATGGCAAGGGCTACCTCCTGAGGCACGAAGAGTGAAGCTAGTGAGGAGTGAGAGTGTGTGTGTGGTGGTGGGGGGGGAATGCTGCACAGATCTCCTTTTAGCCTGTCCTAAAGTGTTCAACAACACATCCATTTAAGGATCTCTTCATACTCAGCCTAGCCCTCTGCTCACTATCTGTTGTCATCCATCTTAATTCTGCAGTCCTTCCCCAGAACAGATGAGAACCAAGAACTTCCAAAAGCCAACAGTACCCTACATACATTCAGTATAACAATAATCCTGATATCTACCACAGTTAAGTGTTTAAAACAAGGTCTAGGTACAAAAACCCATCTTGTTCTAATGAAGTTAAGCCAATATCCAACAGAATGGTGAATCAAGATCAAGCATTCATTTAGCAAACATTTTTTAAACAAGGTAATGAAGAATTTAGAGGTAAAGACATAGCAATGGCTCTGGGGAGGTTACAGTGTGACTGGGAGGTCATCTAGGATGTAAAGATTACTCTTGGCCTGCTGAAACCATCCAGTAGTTTTTCAGACTTGCAGCACCATGCCCAACCATGTTCTTTACTCAGTGACAGAGGAAGGGCAGCTGATACAGAAACCATGGCTTTGAGTTGCTGAATTCTGTGCCAACATCTGTATCCTGGGGACAGGAGTAAATCAGCAGCAGAGTGGTGGTATTTAGGAGACCCAAGATTAACAACAAAGAAATAAAAATGTTCATAGGGTACAAAAATATTACTTTGGGGACAATTTTCTTCCTGGTCTTAAGGGCAGGAGCAATGTCCTCCATGGACAGGACTGGGCAGGACTGGTAACTGCTCCACATTTACACTAGCCAGATGGGCAAAGCCCCACCTGGTTAATTTCTGCCAGTTCAGCTGGGAGAAGCAACTGTGAAAGAGGCAATGAGGATGCTTCGAAAAACCCACTGAGCATGATCCAGAAAGGTGAAGGACTGTTCTGAGGCTGGACAAACTGGCAGCTGTTTTGAGCAAATATCTACTCATCTAATAAAAGTGAAAAAAAATATGGACAGATTTGTATTATAACATGCCAATAGCCTCAAAGCAGTACAGGTCTCATTATTTCCAAATCCGCTTCACATCATGACATTTCATTGGCCACTGGAATCCCAATTTCCATTTGTAAAGGCCAGAGTCATACAGAGAGAGCTGTTCTTCACATTGCGAGTTATACATAAATACCGATTTTATGTCTAATTATTATAATAATGAGAAAGCAATTGTGATGATTACTCTGTCTCATCCAGTGGCAAGAGCATGCCTCATATATAATACTAGGAAGGGGTATTATCTATTCAGTGCCGGCAGCTCCTGGAGTCTGGAAATGACTGTAGTCTCTTCTCAGTGACAACCTGCCCAATTTTATGAGTGAGGCACACACAAGGGCTTCAGCATGTCACTTTTTCCTAATAGAACTGTTTTGCAGGAAGGCAGACTCAACCTCTAACTTTCTGGCAGTTGGCAGCTGCCACTTACGAGGCCACTCAAGTTGCTTAAGGCCACAGAAGCCAGCCGAGCTCTGACAGTGGAGCTATGTTAGTTAGAACTCTCACCGTCACAGCGGTGTCTTCCTCTCGGGATGGAGGATGTGGATTAAAACAATAAATACTGATGAAGGAGATGACTGACTGGGAGCACACAGGGTTTGGAAAGGACAGGTGGGGGAATACAGTGACTCAAGGACAAAATGCCCAGGTTGTATTTCAGAAGGAAAACACAGTGCATAAGTCCCTGCCAGATCAGAGCGGGGAAGGAAGAAGGACGCATGTCACAAAGGATGGGGCGCTGTCTACAATGTCTGCATTTTTATACTGTGCCCTCTTTTTATAAAGGCCAGGAAATGCCATTACTTCCAAAGCCCTACCCCATCCCTCTACAAGTCTGCTCCGGCATCTTTTTAGGCTTTCTGTGATCATGCAGTGAGGAAATGTTCAGGAGATAATGGAAACACTGTACCCATGAGTTTGAGTACACTTGCCTTGCTGAGTGTGAGATGCCAATGCTGATGAGAACAGACCAGAACTCACAGCAGCTAGTTTTAGTCAGATTTCCTGTCACTGAGAGGAAATGTCTCATACCCACAGTTTAAGGAAGAGAGGCTTAATTTAGCTCAGTGTTCAGGAGAGTCAGTTCATGGTCAACTGGCTCCAGGGCAAGAGCATCTCAGTAGACAGGTGTTGGAGCAGGAGGCAGAGCAAGAGAGCAGTGCCAGAGAGGCAGGGGTGCAAGTTCAGACAGTGCCCGGGGCCACAGCCCAGGCCACAGACAAACTCAGAAGGGCACTGCACTGCTTGGCCAGGCAGTGCTTCCTCTATTGAGGTTGCCTGTCGGATGAGGAGTCATGCAGATATCAGGGTGGTCAAGAAAATGGGGTGATACCACAATTCTAGCATCTGTGCTCTGTACAAGCAGGGCCAGTCTGGGCCCAAGACACAAACAGAAATTGTAAAACACAGGTGTTCTAGCGGCCATCCAGCTGAGCAGAAAACCCAGTGCTCACAGCTGCCATGTATCCTAGTGTCGAAGTAAATCCAAACAGGTGATGTCCTCTGCATATCACTATTACATACATGGGCAGCAAAGTCATGCATCCCTTAGCCAGGAAGTTCCACTCAGAATAATGTGTCATTAGGGGACTGTGTTGTCAGGGAGAGTACAGAGTGTACTTGTGAGCCTGTAGGCTCTGAAATCCATCCTAGGTGCCTCATCCCTGAGTCACTATTCCCCCACCTTTCCAAATACAAACCAAGACAGCTACAGACCCTATAATCTAATGGGATTACCACTGCATATGAAGTCCATCCCTGACCAATTATTACACAGTGCTTAACTCTTTCTATAAAACAGATACATATTTATATATATGCTATGTATGTGTGTGATATTTATTAGATGTAGCCTAATATATATTGACTGTGTCTCCAATTTGCCTACAGCAG
The DNA here is from genome assembly GCA_004025085.1 of Thryonomys swinderianus. Taxonomy (NCBI): domain Eukaryota; kingdom Metazoa; phylum Chordata; class Mammalia; order Rodentia; family Thryonomyidae; genus Thryonomys; species Thryonomys swinderianus. The sequence goes on from PVIC010004484.1 coordinate 17,473, forward strand.
ATACCGAGAATTTCCCTCAGTTTACAGTGACACAAATATAAATGGGAGTTTCAACAGCTGCTGTAGTCAAGCTGTAGACCAAGAGAGGTGATACGTTCTCTTTTCAAAAACAGTGAATGCTCCAGTCAAACAACCAGCAGGCTCCACATCCAAGTAGCGCTAATGTCTCAGGGCACATGCCAAAGCAAGAAAATACCTAGTTTGCTTGAGGTATTGAGGCAGGAGCAGCCTTTCTGCCCAGTTCAGGCTTTTAGCTTAGACAGCCCCCCTTTAGGAAGGATCGATCACCTGCTGTATGCACGTTATCAATTTAAATGGCAACTTCCTCAGCAACAAACGTCTGGGTATCCCGTGACCCAGGCACACTGACATCGAACACTGAGGACCACAGCCTTGCTTGCATAAAAACCCACTCTACCCTCAAGGTCTACCAGGTCAAGGACCTGACACATGACCCAAACAGGGCACATCTCCTCCCACTTGAAATGTCAACCAACTGTCCTTAAGATTAAGGATGCAAAAGGTAAACAGGTTCATTAGTGCAACAAATACTTTTGAAATTTATATTAGCAATGTCATGGGAAAGGTATTGTGGGCAGACTATATGAAAATACTGAAGCTAAATTCAGCATGTCTTATAATACAGCAAAAATTATATTCCCAAAACTCACATGGAGGGAAAAAATAGTCCTTTCTCAGTTTTCTTAGAATCCTTGTACTCATAAAATATGAGTCTCCTTTTGATACTTTTCTGTCTTTAATATGTAACATTCTAATTTAGAATCACCAGAAGAATATAACCAAGATGTAAATATTACCATTTTGTGTATTTCTTTTCTTTGAAATAAATCTACATGGAAACACTTGATATTTAAAGGAATCAGTGCTAAAAAGATTTTTTAGCACTACAGTACTGGTGAACATTGTTGAAGTCACACAATCTATGAAAGGGTTCAGAGATATTGGGCCAGCACGCAAAATCCTAGACCAGTGGACACCTCCATGGGAGCAGCCTACTCCTCTGCCCCAAGCTCCAACCTGAACCTTCAGCTCTGGCCTGGGCACATCACCCCACTATGTGAAGTATCAGGCCCCACCTTTTATTAATATAGGTGTGACATTAACCAAGGTCTAAATAAGCCCAAAAGAGAGAGCACTGCTGGGCTCCCACAGCCTGACCAAGGTGGGTTTACTTACAAATACAGAAACAAGTCATTTTCAGCACGAGAGCAAATAATCTCAACATTTTCCAGAATTAACAGCAAAGCTAACATGTTGGATGCCATGGTGACATCATCACAAACTGCTCTGCAGCTGACTTGATCCTGTAAGTTCCGTTGCTTTATTAATGATGATTATAAGGAACAAATCCAGTGATACAAAGTTTGTAATTGCTGTTTCTACATCACCTGTAGCTCCTGAGTTTCCCAGGATTCTGCGTTTCTGTGGTGCCCTAACATGTACACATGCCAGGACAGAAAACAAATGAAATAATTGTCATATATTTTTTCCTGAGATTTATTTCTCCTGGTCCTATGTGCATGAGTTCTAAGAAATGTCTATCAAAGAATCATTATGACTTACAAGACAACACATGGGTTACAAGAAAATGCCGGAAGGAAGAACAGAAGGGGAACTAGTAGAGGAGGAGGAAAGGATAGGATGCATTTAAGGTCCCCAAGATACTAACAAATATACCTTTCAGTAAGTATGAGGTTGGATAATATATAAACAGATGCTCAAAACAAGCAAATAAAAACAGAAACAAAATGTTGCATTCTTGTCCACAAAATTTTCCTCCAAGAATGCCAGGAGCTCTTCCAAAATGTATTTTAAGGAGTAAACACAGTACCCAAAGTGGATATATCAAACTTACTGTGCATCTATTCTACAGAACAATTGGAAGCAGCACAATAGCAGGCATGTGGCTGGTGAAACCCGAGGGCTCCTGTTTCCAAGGTGAGGGACATAGGAGAGAGGGGCTGCTGCTGATCTCTCAGTCTGACATCACACTGGCTCTGCTTGGACCTGGGGCCTTGTTAAAATCTAAATCAAGCCCTGTGGGTTTGGGGCCCCAGGGGTCTCTGTATCCGAGAAGAAGCAGCACATTGCATGCTTTGCCCTGAGAGTCAGATCTGTCAATTCAAACCCTGCCTCTGAGTTTTGGCAGCTGAGTGACCTGGAGCAAAACATCCACCCTCCGATTTGTTGTGGCAAAATGCCAGAAACCGGGTGCTCCAAACAGTAGAAATCTGTTCTTTCACAGTCAAGAGGCCAGAAGTCCAATGTTAAGGTGCGGGCAGGGTTGTATTTCCTCCAAAGGCTTCAGGGGCATTTACATGCACATATATTTTGGGGCACCTGATCCAACCACTATACAGTCCCTGAGCTGCGACTCCTGTTTATGAAACATAGACCACCATGGTCCCCGCTGTGCCCTGTTTGCAGGACTAAATGAAATGATCCTCTCGCAGTTTCCGCTATTCTTGTGACCCCTGTGCTAGTGGGAGGAAAGTGAGAAGCAGGAAGCCGAAGTGGCATTCTGAGAGTCCCGCAGCACATTAGCAGTAGAGTCTAGATGGAGTTGTTGGTAAAAGGAAGATGATTTTCCCTCTTGGAATCACAGGATGTGAAAGCTGTAAGAAACCTAGGACTGTGTAGGCCTGCAATTGTAAAAGTGCTTCTGGAGCCCACAGCCATATATCCCAGAGGCTCTGAGGTTTGAGCTCTTTTCTCAGTAATGCCAAGGTGCCACCTGACTTTCTTATTTCACAATTTTACAACCAGACAGCAGAGTTTTTCAGCAGCGACACGATACATGATAAGGTAGAGGTGGCATACAGATGCATAGAGGGTGTCTGTGTCCTAGAAAGCCGGGCCTTCAAGCCTTGGGCAGAGCTCTGTCACAATGCCAGCCTTGTCACTATTTGTGTGAAAATATGGCTATTTTTTCAGAATAAGGTTACTCATGTTAACACACAATGGTTTACTTCTAAGTTAAGAATTAAGTAATTTAAATTTTTCCACTTTTATTCCCCATATGATAAATAGGGGTAGATGTGACCACATAATCAGTAGCTCTTCAGGGTCCAGGAAAATGCAAAGGAGAGTAGAGTCCTGAGAGCTACAGCTGAGAAGTCAAACGCTGCCAGAGCTGGGTGGCTTGTGACACACAGGCTCCTCCTTGGGCCTCCAGGGGGACATGGTGAAGCTGACCCTCCTGCCCCTGGAGTCTGCCTCAGGCCAGTAGCCTCTGCTTTTGGCACTGCAACTGGCTAGGACTCCCCATGGTTACCAAGACAAACCTGACTTAAACCAAAGCAGAAAGCATTAGAAAGAACCAAGAAAGTCTCCAGAATTGAACGGAATGTTCTTTGGGCTAAAGCAGCACCTTCTGCCCTAGCACCCAGGGGTCAGAATTCAAGGCTTAGGGTTCATTCCCTTCCTTTCTCTTGTCTCCCTCATTTCTGCATTAATGCAACAAGCATCTGCAAAACACCTACTGTGTGCCAGAGCTCTTTGGTAGCTCGCTGGCCTCCAGAGATGTGAGGTGAAACATGAAATGACACAGTTGCCCTTGAGGGTCTCAGGCCAGAAAGAACTGGGGATGAGATATGCCTGGAAAACTCCACACACAAATAAAACCTTATCAAACCATTTTCGCTGCTCCCCAGGGGAAAAAAAAAAGTCTTCTTGTGGGTACAGGAAATGGATGCACAATATTTATTCAGAGCTTACAGAGTGTGATTTTCAATCCCAAGGGCTATGAGATGATTTTGATGTAAACTCAGAAGAAATTGCATGGAAATACTTTCCCAACTCTGGGGATTTTTGTCTTTCCAGCCAAAGATGTCACATGAGTGGGGCCTGCTTCCGCAGACCAAGAGGCTTTGACCCACTCCACTGGATAAGGAGAGGGAGAAAACTCTTAAAATGTATCATAACGGTGATGTTCATAGTGGTGCAATAAACTAAATGGCCTGCCTTCACTTCTTAAAGGAGGACAAGTATTAATTAAGGAAGAAATGAATGGTTATTCTAAGGAGTTGCTAAATTTATGCCAATGAAAACTCTCATTACCACAGAACGCAGTGGAAAATCTAAGCCGCTTGTTAATCAGAGATAATATGACCCATTGACTATATTCGATCAACTGGGACTTTCTCCACTGCTGGTTACTAGAGCCCATAGAAGAGGCCTCGGCTAGTGACAGGCACTTGCTAAAGATTTAATTACAGATTATAAATGAAGGGGTGAGATTCAGACCTGGGTGTGTGGCAGCAATTGGTTAGACCGTCAGTGGAACCATTTTTCTGTGCTCCATGGATGGACGGAATTCATGCCCAGGGGGTGAGGGTGAAGAAGTTCCTCCTGTGATTTGATATGTTCTCTCTCCTCCTGTCTGGTCTGGACAGAAAGCACAATGGCAGTGCCAGGGGAGAAATGGCAAAGCCATCAGGTAAATAAACTAAATGCAGGAATCATCTGTGAGAATGTGAAGAGCTGTTATAAATGCCTATTGTATTAAAGATTAAATGTGTAATCACTGAAATTTGGGGGTTATCTCTTACATCAGCGGCCTGTTTGATTGACACAAGAAGAAAGGGCAAATTCTTTTTGCTCTTGGTGGAGTGGGAAAGCATCAGCCACCATCAGGCTGGCTCTGGGTGACCAGCGAGGGACAGATTAGCACCGAACCTGACACCATGGCCGCAAGAAAGAGGAGAAGTGCGTGGAAAGAGGGTGAAGAGGGTGAGAGGAAAGCAACAAAAGAAGATGAAGCTGGAGCTGGAAGGAGAGGAATGTGGTGACCAGTCCATGTAGAGTGAGCAAGTGTTGTGCCATGGCCCACCATCTCCTGTTTTGGTCCTTGATGGGGAGGCTTTGCCTCTAGGGATGAGAAACTGTGTTCGGCAGTGCTGGGATTTTGCAAAAGCTTCCTCACCATTCTCTGATGTTGCTGCAGAGTGAACTCAGTCTCTAAAGAGGAAACTGAAGGTTCTGTCATGGCCAAGAAAGCTTGGCACTCGGGAAAGTACCTCACTTGTTTCTTCTGTCCAGGACACAGGGGAGAAGTGTTGAATCTGCTGGCTTTCCTTTGCCTTTGGTTTGGATTCTAATTTATTTCATAATTTACATAAACTATGTGCTCCCTAACGGGTACAATAGGTATGGGTGGGGTTCTGGGGATTGTGTGGAGATGAATGAGGACTACTGATGTAGGGTCCCCACGTGTGACTCATTTGGACAGAATGTGGGCCATTTGATGTGTGAAAAAAGAGAGAGGGACTTCTTTGGAACCCTGCTGGGTGGCTGAATTATGGGCATCTTCTCTCACCCAGTTCCTACAGGAAATCTGTGGCTGTGATGCCACTGGTCCTTCAATGTTTCAGAAAAGCTTCAGAGATGTTAGGCTCTTTTTCTGGTTAAGCAGCCAGTAAACGGCAGAATCAGGTTTCACGATACATGCTAGTATTTTTCTATAGGGAACATTTCTCAATTAAGTGGCTCAGACTATCCCAAACTTAACACTTAAACTTCTGAAGAAAAGAAAACATTTTTCCCTCCTTGGAAAAGGCACTGTCTAGAGGCTGAATAAAATCTGGCTTAAACCTCTTCATGCAATAATAAAAATTGTTATCACCCTACAGGAATTCACAAGTCAATGTAAATAGTATTGTAATACTTTTAAAGCCTAAAAGGGGAAGTGAAAGGGAAATACAGCATTGGTAAGAAAACATTCTTTGTTTTCATTATGGAAAACTACTTTTTTAGATGCCCATAGAACATATAGATTAAGAATATAGAAATCTAATGGCTTCTAATACATTTATGTCATTGCCAATGGTGGGACACAAATCAGGACATATTCAGATTCTGTATGAAGAGATTTGTACAAATATGAGTCTTTAGTTGTGCTGTCATGGCCCCCTCAAGGTCATGAACCCATGTAAAATGTTTGCCTTTCATGGTTTTTTTTTTTTCCCCCTTGAGGAACAGTCAACTATCACTGCACAGTAGACTCGGGGACTCCGGTGGAAGAGGACATGTCCGGATTATTTCATAGGAGCTGCCTTTCTATGGATGGCCCTTGGCTGCCTCAGTCACTGTTTTTGTTTTTGAGAAAGGGTCTTGCTTTGTAGTTCAGGCTGGCCCTGAGCTCACTATGTAGCCCAGGCAAGCCTAGAACTCAGCAATGCTCCTACCTCTGCCTCCGAGTGCTGGGATTACAGGTGTGAGCCACCAAACCCTGCACTGTGGTATGTGGTATTGATGGCTGGTAGGCGTGAGTCACCACACCCAGCATTGTATGTGGTTACCAGGATCGAACTCAGGGCCTTGCACTTGGGAGGCAGGCGCTAGAACCACTGAGCTAAATCTCTGGCCCTGTCACTGTATTTTTGATCACACCTTGTGAAGTCATTCATGAAGAGGATTTCAGAACAGCTTCACAAAGTGGTAAAAAGATGGCATGAGTGTCTTTAGCAAGGAAGACCATTTTGAGGTGAATTAATGGCAAAGTGTCTTTTATTATAATTTAAAAAAATTAAATCTCCTCATTTTTATCAGTCCTTCAGTCTATCCATGTGATCAGCAATAACAGCCTCAGACACAAGGATAGCGAGGTGCAGGCAGTGCAAGCACCAATATGGATAGGAGGCCTCTGGCCATGGTCCCAGAAGGTCCTGATCATCATGCGCCTTAGGGAGTGAGCTGCAGGCTTCACTCCAGGGGTGGGGGCATCCTTGTCTTTTAATTTTGGCCAAATTAACTATAATGTAGTTCTGTCGCTTCTATTTCAACAGATGTTTATTCTCTCCCCAAAAAATTATCTGATATGATTGAGTAGAAAGCCGCCTAGATGCTGCGTGTTTAGCAGAGTTGGGGAACGGACTTTCTGGAAGAGACAAATAAGCAGAGAGCAGTGAAAATTTATAGTGTAACCCTAGCTTGAGGAATCATAAAACTCGGGTGTTTTCTTTTATAGAGTCACAGCGTCACATTCAATGTTAGGGTCAAGAATCTGAAACACTGGCAGACTTCCTAGGACAATTACAGTGGTCAGAAATCCTAAACATCTGGCAGCACTTCTCAAAGACAACTTACGATATGAGATCCTGAGGTGGAATGCTGGGTTCCAAAGGAGTTTTCCAGAACAACAGTGACGTTATAAAAAAAGAAAAATGAAAGAAAGGGGGGAAAAGCATATTGCATATTTTGAAACAAAATGTGGTACGACTCTTTTGTTTTTGTTGTAATCGATATGGCCACTGGCAAACAAAATTTCTTGGGAGAGAAAAGAAAATAATTCAGGAAGAGCTATATACCTGTCTGTTCAGATTATTATTAAGATTCTCTCTGTCTTGTACACACTCATGTATCTTCAAGTCTATAAGAAAAATCTCAATGGCCCTAAACTCATACTGCTCGGGTCTAAAAGACACATATCCATTTTCAAACCCTAACAATTTAAAATTAAGACAAGCAGGAATATTGTTTGTAAGACTGAGAAGCAAGAGGGAGGCATTTCAACTTGTAGAATAACAATACGATTAAATTGAAATCGTTGTTTTCACAACACAGTCATTTTATAAGATGTACAGTAACGCTTTTATATGTAAATTATCTAAACTCAAAAAACCTTTCACTTTAAATTGAATTGAGACTAGCTTAGAGTATAACACTTTGCTGAAAACGTGCTTAAAATGAATAAAATAGCAAAGTGAAACAAATAATATTTTGCACAAAGGTACTGCAAGTAAATGCTGGGGTTTTCTTTCTTCTGTTTATTTGTGTGTTCTGTTTTTGACTGTTGTGTGTTGTACTAAGAGAAACAGATAATACCTTTGGCTACAAATTCATTCTTAACTTGCTGCTGTTTAAAGCTAAGTGGTATTTTTCATTTAGTAAATTATAAATGTTATTAATATAACTCAGAGGAGCCAGGTATATATGAAGTATACACGAAAATATTAGGGACCAGTGTAACATAGGACAAATTAATCTGGATATGAATAAAGATGCTTATTTCAAAATGCCTTTCCAATGTGCCTGGGGAATTTCATTAATAAAAAAAAAACTGGTATGTAAAATCCTCCTTTTATACTTAATCAAAAATTCACATGTCTGTCAAACAATGGCATTCCATCTTGATGCTATTTCTTGGTGTCTTTTAGTGGCTACAGACCTCTTGGGACACATACAACTATCCATACAACTACAAATGTACTCCTTCTTGGCAAGCTGGGGTCTCTGATTTTTAGTCTTCACCTGATACAATGGCATAGACACTGACATTTACATGGTTTGCATGGCCACTATCTGGCACTGTGCTGGACACACTATGTACTTAGTACTACCACCTTCTGTGAACACCCATGGTAGAGACCAGAAGACAGGCTTGGAGAAGCAAGTGGTACCTACAACTCCATAGACAAGAGGGCCTTGGACCAGAGACAATGTACACATCATGGGCCCATAATCTCCTCCAGTACCTTCAGCTCTGCCAGAGAGCATGCTGCTTGTGTATATTTTCCCAATGTGGGGACACTGTGTGTAATGTTATAGACATTTTTTAAATGAATTAATGAATGTTACGCCAGAGGAGCCAAGATACCTTTTTGCCAGCAGAATAACCATCTCCACATTCTTTTCATTCTTCTCCTCTGTCTCTTAATCCTACCAGTGTATTTTTTCATCTCTCTCCCATCTGAAGCATTGGAATAATTCCTGGTATATATTAGGGGCTAAATAAATGTTACCTTAATGAATAAATATTTCTGCCACATACAGATAGATTTGCCATCACGAGGTGAAGAGAAGCAAAACAGATCCATGCATTAGGTTGTTAAAAACATGATTTTCTGACTGACTGACTGACTGACTGACTGACTGACTGACTGACTGACTGATTTATTTTTGCTGAACATCACGTCTTCCATTCAAATACAGAAAATCAGGCAGAAACTTCAGATCTAGTCATGAAGTTTGACTCCAACTCTCAACTTAGCAAAGAAGCATTAAATTCATTTAGCTCTTTGTACATAAAAAGCCAATGATAACTTTTGAGCTCAGTGTTTTTTTTTTTTTTAATTTTGGCACCACAATAACTCTTTTATGATCTATGCAGTTTGAGTCCCTTGTGGAATCTTTTCCTCACATGGAAATGCATATGGTCTCTCTGGTACAACAGCTGCATAACTACATAATTGTCTACAAATGTGTAAAATAAGTACCCAAACCAATAAAAAATAATAACTTGGGCATCCATAAAAAACAGATACCATAAACAACCAATGGCCCATACTTTCCCTATAAATAACTGTGAAGGCAAAAAAGACAACCACCAAAATTCCTTATTTGAAATCCCTTTCCATAAAGCAAATAACATTTGCAGTCTGCTGGCCTAATACCATTGTGCTTTCCCAAGCAAAAATGCTTTTTATTAACATTTATCATTTAGGCACCATTAAAGTAACTGCACAGAAAGTGCATCTATTTACAATGCAACACTTGCTGTTTAGTCCACTATGCTCTGCATAGGTTTCAAACCAGCAAGTAGCTTCCCACCATCAAAGAGTGGGGAATACAGTACAGAGAAAAAAGAAAGAGGTGGGGAGGGAGGATGCTGTCCACCCTAGTCCCCCACTGGATCCACCAGGCCAATCAAAAGGAGTTCTTCCTTGCAGTATCCCAACAAGAGATGAAGGCTTGTTCCTCCATGCCACTTTCTGGAAAATCCCTCTTTGCTTCCACCATATTCCCTCACACATTACTCTGGGAAATGTCTGCTTGGTAACCAGAATCCCACTTAATCAACCCCTTCTTCAGGAAAATTCCTCTGTCCATCATCAGACCCTTCACAGCAGCACCATGAACCCTGAACTCTTACCAATGCAGAAACCTCATATGCCTTTGTTGACCACTTACCAGAAGCTAAGCACAGCTCAAAAGGTACTACAGATACAGGAATGAGCAAGGAAGCCTGCTCTGTAAGTAAATAAATATGTAGTGTAATATCAGAAATGCTGTTACATTATTTAGTTACACTAGTTCGGCTTCTACACTTGTTGCAATTATGATGCTGTTTTCTGAAACAGACCAAGTCCTAAATCTCTCAATTGCTTCCATGCCTCAATTTAGTAGTATCTGAGTAATTTAAATGTAATTGAACTGAACACACACACACTTACTCATGCCATAGTCTGGGTCAAGCACAGGGCGTGGGGCACAGACCAAACTAACAAGGATTGTATTTTAACACAGTTTACAGCCAGTTCCTGGGCCACTCTGGTCATTGTAACTGGGATCACTGCATGATGCTCATTCTTTTACATGTTTCACAGCAGTGTTACTATCTGTCATCCACATAAAGACCTGTGTCAGATGTAATGAGCCCCATTCACAATTGAGATTCTTGGAGCACTCTTATCCTCTGATCTTGGGGAAAGGGCAAGATGGCACCTTTTGCGTTTGAACGTAAGAGATGAACAGGTAGCTGGTAAGATCAGATAAAGGAAAGAACTGCACACTAGAAGGGTGGGGAGTATAAAGTGAGGCTGCAGACAAGAGGATGTTGCATCCAGGGCTGAGAGGAAGGCCCTGCACTTTGAAAGGGACTCCTGTCTTTCTGTTCTGTATCTGCCAGGAGCCTGTCAAAGATGCTGCAATGGTATGGATCACTGTCCCCTAAAGGTAAATGTGCAACGGTGTGGATCACTGTTCCCTAAAGGTACATGGCTAAGTCACTCATGTTACCCTGCAGGGCTCCTGGGAGGGAGTCTTTAAGAGGCAGGGCTACCAGGAGGAAGTTAAGTCACATGGACATGCCTTTGAAGGGAACTCTGAGTCCCTGACCCTTCCTTCCTTTGTTCCTTCCCTTCTCTTTCCTTCCCTCTTTCTCTCTCCCTCCCCTTTCTCCCTCTCTCTTCTTGGCCACCATGAAGTGGGCAGCTTCCTTGCCACATGTTCCCACCATGATGTGCTTCCACCAAAGGTCCAGAAACAACATGACCAAACAACCATGGATAGAATCTTCAAAACTGTGAGGAGAAATAAGCTTTTCCTATTTGAGTCTGACTGTGTCAGGTGTTTGGTGTGGACGAGAAAGCTAACATAGGGTCCCACGGATTCTGCTAGAATGTCATTGAGAGAGCAGTGTGGAGGGACGAGGAGTCGCTCAGAACAAAACATTGCCAGCAGGGACTGGGAAGAGCCTGGCATGGACACAGTGCAGGGTGGCAAGAGTTCCCAGAAGAGGGCACTTCACTTCGCATAGGGCGTGGGGGTGTACCTGGAATAGGGACCTAGTGTCAGCTTTCTCCATGAAATCCTGCTCTCTCAAAGGACAAGCAGAAGTCAGCAGGTGGACTAGTCCCTGGGCCTGCTGTAACACAGTGTAAGAGACCAGACAGCTTGGACTGCGCACATGTGGTGTCTCATACCGTGGTGTCCAGAAATTGGACTCAGAGGTAGCAGCAGAAATACATTCGCTTCACAGGCTCTGGGGGGAATGTCCTTGGATTCTTCAGGTCCTGGCAGCCCCAGATACCCAGTCAATGGCAGCTCAGTCTCAGTCTCTATCTCTATCTGCCCTCTGTTCACTCTGTGTCTCTTCACATCGTCTTCCTTTTATCTCTGTCTCTGGGTCCACATTTCCCCTTTCCATAGGATACTAGTCATATTGGATTAGTATCTTTTCAAGTGACCTCATTTTAACTCAATTACCTGATTTTTCCTTCTTTTCTTGCCTGTAGACATTCTCCTATGATAGTAACTATTAGGATGTGTGCTATGACCTCCATGATCTCTTACTCAAACCTCCAGGGGTGGGGGCATTTTGACAGTGGTCCTGTCAGCCACCCACCATGTCCTTCTAGAGGCTCCCGACCTCTCTCACTGCATTCCTGGAAGCTCAGTGGTCACTGATAAAGTACATCCCATTCGCATACACCCCAAAGTCAATCGGGGTTAGACCCAGCAGGGATATGTACCTCCCCTTTTTCCCACCTTGAACCTGAGTGGCACGTGCATGCTATGATGGCCACCGAAGACCTCAGAAATATGACCCAGAGCATTACAGGGCCAGTGACCCAGAACTGACAACTGTCGAGCTACTGAGCCAGCTGAGCTAATGTCAGCAATAGCTCTCCCCCACCCCCAGGATCCCACCAGACAAAGAAGACAAAGCCCTATTAGGTAGAGTTCATTTTACCTGTGTTCTCTGTGACTTGCAGCAGAACTCTGTCCTCACTGATAAACATGTGACTGGTTTGTGAGTTTCCCAATTTCACCCAGGACAGTCCCTTCTCCATCTGGTGGTTATGGAGCTGGAACAAGCCACGTTGGATCATGCCATGTCATGTCATCTGTCCTCTCAAACATTTTATAACATACATCCTGTCAGACCACACCATACTTTTGGCTTGACCATGCAGCAGCAACTAGGATGAAATCTCCAACGCTTACCATGGTTTGCCAGCCTGTGGGATTCTTCCCCTGCTGACCTCTCACTCTGCACCTTGAAGCTCCCCTATGCCTACTCTGCTTGGGTTCTATCCCCTTCAGCAGTACCTCAGAGCTGCCCAGCTGCTCCTCTACTCCAGTAGTGTCCACTACTGTCTCTTCAGTCTGGCCTCCTCCACCTCCACATCAATAGCAAGAGTTGCACATCACCCTGCATGTGGAGGGCTAGCAGGACAAGCTTGTCCAGCACACGAGGGCATAGCTCGCATGTACTAAAAGTAAGGTGGTGAGATGAACTCAGTTGCTCTAGAAGAGGCCTCCATAGAAGGGCTCTGGAATTGTCCAGATTGAAAACCATTCTCTTCTCTTCCCATCCCACGAAGGCCAATGTCATAGGAATGAATCCAGGAGTGCATAACCTCTGGGTGGAAGGCAGAACTAAGGCTACAGACAGGATCAGTCTTTCTGTTCCATCACCCCGTCCTCAAGTCAGCATGCTGTCCAGTATGTGCTCCCCAAAGAACAGGTCTGTGATAATATGTCTGCTGGGGCAGCCATAATAAAACATCACAGAGTAGGTGGCCTGAGCAACTGAAATTTGTTTTCTTGAGGTTCCAGAGTACGGAAGCCGAAGCCAAGGTGTCAGTGGGGCTGTGCTTCTGCAGTCACCTGTTTTAGTTTGCTGATGGTTCTTTTTCTGTGCCCTCACATGGTCTCTGCTCCAAGTATGCACATTTCCTGTGACTCTTGTGAGTTCAAATTTGCTTTCTTCTCAGGATCTGTACTGAAGACATTCTCATCATCAAGACACAATCTGTGACATGCACAACTTAAAAGCAGAAAGGTTTATTTTGGCTCATGGTTTCAGGATATCCAGTCCATGGCTTGCAGGCTTCAAGGGAGAAACTGCCTGGTAGAAGGGGCTGCTGTGGGGGGAAAGCTGTTCATCATAGTGGCCAAGAGACAGAGAGAGGAGGGAGGGCCTGGGCAAGGACACACACCCTTCTAGGCCTGGCCCTGTGATCCGCTGCTTCCTACTACATCCCGCCTCCCAGTAACACACTCAACCAGCAAAGTCACTGCTGGGTAAATCCAATGATGAGTGCAGCACCCCATGATCCAACCACCCTCGGAAAGCCTTGTTTCAGAGAAGATGAGAGTCTGGAGGGACAGTGCAGATCCATACCATAAAGGAACCTCAACTGGACAGAATTAGGGGCCACCCGACTGGCCACATTTTAACTTATTCACTGCTTGAAGAACTTTCTCTAAACAGACATACTAAAGCACTGAGTTTACTGCTTGAACATGAATTTTGGAGATAACACAAGTCAGCCCATAAATGATACCTAACAATTACATCTTCAAAATGGCAGACCTTGGGCCAGAGATTTAGCTCAGTGGTTCCAGTGCCTGCCTCCCAAGCACGCAAGGTCCTGAGTTGGATCCCGGTAACCACAAACAATGCTGGGCGTGGTGGCTCACACCCACCAGCAATCAATACCACATACCACAGTGCGGGGAATGGTAGCTCACACCTGTAATCCCAGCACTCGGGAGGCAGAGACAGGAGGATTGCTGAGTTTGAGGCTTGCCTGGGCTACAGAGTGAGCTCAGGGCCAGCCTGAACTACAAAGCGAAGACCCTGTCTCAAAAAAAAAGGCAGGCCTCTGTTGGTCCAGCAATGAGCAACCATCCCTATACCAGCCCACTCTGTGCCCTGTCCAGAAGCTATAATGTGTGGTACTGGCTGTTTCTATTTTTGGCAGTTTGCTTTTGATATCTCTAAAGAATATTTTTATAGAAACTTTCCAACACCCTAACATGGAGAAACTTCAATGAGCCCATTTAAGTCAGCCCACCATTATGAACATCTAAACTTGTATTTTTTTTCTCCTGTCATCCAACTATTTGTTTTTCAGATTATTTTAAAAGAAATTCTAGACATTTTACCATCTCACTTGTTGATTTTTCTGAATATAACTTGAACTCTAATTGAATGCTTTATAAAATAGTATCATCCTTAGATGAACAATACTTTCCTACTATCATCTCTTCCTTAAATCATATTTAAATTTTCCCAGTTGTTACAGAAAAATATTTCACAGTGGGTTCATAAAATCTAAATCTAAACAAGCTCCCACACTACATTTGGATGCCATGTCTCCTAAGTTTATCCCCATCTACACAGTACTTTCAAGTGAAGCAAATGGCTTGGTGTTCAGACTTTCTCAAGACATCTCAACAGCACCCCTGTCCCAAGACAGAAGAGCCCAAGAGCTCCAGCACCCTGAATAGGGAAGTGTTCAGGCTTCTTCCTGGAGCCAGTTGAGAGGGTGGATTATTTAATGTCTGAGAGAGGATTCTAGACCAGCTGCTCTTTCCCATTCTAAGAAATTTGTTCCAATTTTGGATTAATTTAAATGGTGCATGCACAGAGGGAATTTGTAAGACATATTTACAGAATAACTGAAATCAGTCTCCACATGTTTAAAGTGGAAGTGGTGGGGAGTGAACTTTAGGGGGCTACTGGGGGGCCTCTTCAAGACTGATCAGTTCTGAGTTGAAGGCTAACATGGGAACTGGAGGAACATGCACTTTCTAAATGTGCTGCATCCCTTTGTGGAAGGTGCTTCCCTTTGGTCTGTTTGCCTCAAATACACTTATCAGACAGTGTTACACAAGAAGGACACCATAAAAATTTTTTTTTAACCCCTAAGGACCATCATTCTGTCATCTGTTCACACTTCAATCACCAAGAACACAGGGGTTGGCTTTTCAAACTATTATTCTTCAACAGTTATATGCTCTAAAGTCATGTTCTTTCCAGTTGATGGACTCACCAAAATGTTAAATAGTCTATGAAAGTGTGAATGGCTGTAGATACCTACCTAGTCTTAAAAATGCCCCCAAAACACATATAATGGCTAATCTGAGTGTCTTACTCCTATCTGTTGAGAAAGTATTCACTTGGGCTATTATTGAACAAGCCACAAAAATACCTGAATTTCTCAAAAAACAAGGATTATTAATCTTAATATATACACATATAAATGGAGTGAAAGGTACTGTGAACACTTAATTTTAAAAAAATATTAAAGACACGTTTCCTTTAATCCTCTGCAAAACAATTTCCTTCACTTACATTAAATAGCCCAATATTCTCGACATTTTCTGAAGCAGTTCTCGAAGTCTTATTTCACCTGAGTCTTTAGCTACACACTCATGGCTGCCTTGATGCTCTCAATCGATTAAAAATGTTTAGCTTTCACGATCACTATGACTTTGGGAATGATCCGGTATATGTGGTGGGTGAGGACACACTGTGACTTGATTTTCCCTGGAAGGTTCTTGGTAGTAGTCTTACCATGTTTTTAGACTACAGCTTGGAAAACAGTTACAAAAAAACTTCTGAAACTACTTCACAAA
Source organism: Thryonomys swinderianus (assembly GCA_004025085.1). Classification (NCBI taxonomy): domain Eukaryota; kingdom Metazoa; phylum Chordata; class Mammalia; order Rodentia; family Thryonomyidae; genus Thryonomys; species Thryonomys swinderianus. The sequence continues at coordinate 33,367 of PVIC010004484.1, forward strand.
GTGCAAGTAAATATGACACAAGTGTTCTAAGTGAGAACGGATATTTTATAGTAATACATCTAAAAATTTAAACTTTCAGTGTACATTTTGATCATACCTCAGATGTCCACATCAAAATTAACTTTTCTAATAACTTGTAGGAAGCACAGTTGAAGGCATCATGATGCCCTTGCTACGTTGGCACATGAAGTCAGATTAGTGAGAACAGAGACTCTGGGAAGTTCTTGCCTTTGTCAGGTGGTTGCTTGGGAAGAGACTAGATGCACATTCTCCCATTGTGACTTACAATCTTCACTTTCCAACAGTCCTGCTGATTGGTCCTTAGGTCCTGAGTTCAGGCCTCAAGAGAAAAAAATTATGTATGGCCCAATGTTACTAGATAAACAAGTAGAAAATAAAAATGTGCAGAGACAGGAGACATGCAAACTGATGTCTGTTAGCTTCATCTTTACCTAGAGCAGCGCCTGTGCTTGGGGGCGCATGGGCTGGGGCTGCAGGGCTAATACTGCAGGCTCAGAGGGGCTGCATTGGAGGAGGGACAGTGGGACTAGACGCAGCACCCCATGTGTGTGTGTGTGTGTGTGTGTGTTGTACACCCAGCTATCACAGCACAGCTCCTGGAAGCTTGTGAGTTCGGTATGGTTACTCTTAGGCGATTTCTGGAACCCAGTCTCTCTACTTTAATCAGAAGCACAGACAGCCAGCCCCTCAGGTGACCTAAGGAGCAGTTAGGAGTGGACTCCAGGTGGGAAGGATGAGCAGGTCAGTGTGGGGAGATGCTGCCAGAAGAAGACTGTGACTGCCAGAGCAAGGACACCTAGGAAGTCGCACAAAATGAGCAATAGTATCCAGCCTGGCCAACAACAAAGGAGAAAAGGCATCAGAACCAGAGCCTGACAGGGAGCAAATTCCACATGAGGTGGCAACCTGGAAATAGAGGGGCAGTTGGTTTGGCTTCCTTGTCATGAAGCTGAGATGTGTGCTACATGGAGAGTGTCTGCTGGGAAGCTCTTGGCAGTGTCAGTGTTTGGAGGTCAGTCTGGTGAACAGAAACACAGGATCCTTATCAGACAGGAGCGGCCATGTCAGAGAGGACCAGAATCCCTGGCCCCCTCTCCCATGGCTGATGTGCCAGGCCCCCGGGCCTACGGCAGGCCAGCCTGTCACACGGGGCCTCTCTGTGGTGGCAGCCTGTCCACAGGTTCTCCCGCAGCCAGCAACTCCAACAAGCTGCTCTGTGTGATTACTGCTTAACTTAAATGAGTTAATCTCATTTTCCAGATGAATTGTTATTTTGTCTCCCGCAGGCTGTGATTACGGGATAGAAGAATCGTGTGAACAGGAGGGTGGGGGCTTCTCAGCGCCTCATTCCCAGGCTCCACTGGCAAGATCTGCCTCTCCCCTGTCCCCTCTTGTCCCCCTGTGTGATGGGTTAGAAAAGGAAGACAAGAGACTTCACAGTAACACACAGCAGTTAACTTTTCAGATTAATCATGTCACTTCTTAAGACATGGCGGGGGGGATTTATCTTCAGGTTTTGAAACACAGTTTATGATTCTGACAAAATGTAACACACTTCCAGTGCAAAATGGATGTGTAAATGACAGACTTCAGCTCCCTCCCTCTCTCTCTCTCTCTCTGGTTTAACAGTCTACACAGAAAGCAGACTACATACCAAGCACTCTGCTGGGTGCTGTGAAAGATTTTTTTTTTTTGAAAGAGGCCTAGTCTCAAAGTTTCCTCTTGAGGAACTTTATGCCCCTTTAACTCTTCACCAACAGCATTCTCCATTCAATTTTTAAAAAAAAACTGGAGTTTGCACAGTAATAAATGGCCCTCTCTGCAGGGCATACACAGACAAATGACTTCTAATCCATTTTGACTCCCTAGGAGTCTTAGGGCATGGTGTGTAACCTTTGTTGAGGTCAGGTGCTTTAATCTGGAGAAGAACATTAATTATGCCCAACTTTTAGGGTGGTGTTAGGACATGCAATTAAGTCATAAAACTTTCCACACGTGGCAAATGTGTATTACAGAGTAAGTTCAAACATAAAGATTTCTCAGAAATCACAGAACCAAAGAGTATTATCACAGCTGAAGGACAGAGCAGGCAAAAATAAAAGGATACCAAATGTACTGGGCAGGTTTAGCCCACTTACACTTGAGTCTCACACAAACAGCAAACAGTTCCTTCATATCAGCATATCCAACACAGTATGTTTGTAAAGTGCATGTCCCAAACATTGCATGGGCTACAAGTTTTTTTTCAAAATTTGGTGCTTATCTGAAATTCAAATTGGCCTGGGTCCCTTTACTTTACCTGGCAACTCTGCTTAAGGTTCCTAGACAAGAAGGCCCAAGATTAAATTTTATTTAGAGCTGTGTATCTTGGGACAAATACCTTAGACCTTTGAGCCTCTGTTTCCTCATCTATGGAACAGGACTAACTGTAAAACTAATGCACACCCAAATTACACACTTGTGGTGAGAATCAAAGCTACTGCATAAGACTGTGCTGTCATCTGTGCAGGCTGCACTCTGACCTGCTCCTCAGTCCTTTGCATATCTGACTCAGAGTGACTGCTTTAGAGCACAGCTTGCTTCTGGTCCATCCACTCCAACCCTCAGCCCTCATCCTTAAGGAAGCAGATGTGCTCAGCTCATGGTCCACATTTCTAGTTTGGAAATGTTTACCTGTTCAGAGCACTGACCCAAGGACTGACACATGGTGTTGCAGGCTCTGGGTTCTCCACATCTGACTGTGTGACCTATGGTCAACTAGCTTAACCTCTCTGAACCCAGTTTACACAAGAGCAACAATAATCAGTTTGACCTAACAAATTTTGGAACACGATGGACAACACGTGTAAAGCACTTTTCACTGGTTACAGTAAGCATGAAATGATATTAATCTTTTTTTAAAGTAGACAAGCACTAACAAATCCTTGAATTATTTCAAATTATTAGCTTGGTATGATTTTATGTTTGCAAACATTTCTTCATCAACAGATATGAAAGGGCGCCAAGAATAGAACACAGAAGGAAGGGGTTCGTAACCTGGAAAAGGCCTCAGTGCTGCTGGTATAGGACATGTGGGGCCTCTGCCTTTCTTGACAGAACTCAGGACACACAGATGTGGCTGGAGCAAGCACTGCACAGTACTGAGTAGAGGCTGTACCATGAGGGCTACAAGAGCATCTCCTCCCTCAGGTGCCTGGGCACAAAGAGTCCCTGCACCATGGTGAGGAGGCAGTGACCTGCACACCTGCTCACTGTCTTATACATTGTATACCTAGTCTCTTATATTTAGGGGCTTCCTGCAAATGTTGGGAGGAATAGAGAGAATAGAGAGATTTTGCATGCTGTCAAATGTGGCAACTGTGGCTTTTCAATACACCTGGAAAGTTATTCTATTCTCTAAGGAGTCACATTTGGAAAAGGGGTGAGAAGAGAAAGGAAACTCCTTGATGGCAAGCCTGCATGCAGGATCAGAATCAGTAGTGTAGGAAGGTTTCAGAAGCCCTAGATGGGTTTCATGCAAACAGTTCATTTTTAAATAAGCTGACTTTCTGCCTGGATGAAAATTCTAGAAGGGCCCCTCGTTGAATAGTCCCCCCAAGGACTGTCTGCATCCTGCTGGGAGCAGAGACTGCCAGGGAGGTCGCTGAGCAGGTGCTGCTGGCCCAGGTCAGGGGTTGCAGGCTGGGGAGGATGAGAGACCCAGGGCCCTGGTACTTGGAAAAGCCTTCTCAGTCCTTCTTGGGACCGAGAGAAGTTAGGGCCCAGAGAAAGCTAGAGATGGAAGTGCTGTACTATAGAGAAAGGGGATCCTGAGGGGCCACAGGACGTCTCCAAGGAGAGATTCCTGGAGAAAGCAGCTCCTGGAGGAAGAATCTGACCAGGTGCTTCAGCCTGGTTCTGCAAGGAACTAACGGATGTGCATGCGTGTGTGTGTGTGTGTGTGTGTGTGTGTGTGTGTGAGAGAGAGAGAGAGAGAGAGAGAGAGAGAGAGACAGACAGACAGACAGACAGACAGACAGACAGACAGACAGAAAGACAGAGACAGAAACAATTCCATGGGTTAATAAAAAAATTACACGTGTGAATCTAAAGTGTTTTCTTATCCTTATTAAATCTGGAGCATGAGAAGATGGAAATGTTTTAATTAAAAATTCCTTATTATAAATAAGGTGTGCAAAGTGGAGGCTGCCCAATCCCAGCTTTTCGAGGATGAAGACTTCCCTTAACTCACGCTGTATGCCCACGCTCCCCTTCACAAAACAGGAGAAAATAATTCCTGGACCCGTCACTCACATTTTCCACCTGGAAACAATCAAGAGACACTGTCACCACCTGGTGGCAATATACCAGAATTGCAGGCATAGGGTTTCATCCTGTGCTGGCTTGTATCCTAAGTGTGCTCAGCAGGGTTTGCAGTCTATGTGACATTACACCAGTCACCACAGACACAGAACTGGAAGAAGGAAAGCAAATATTAAACTTTTTGCAAGAGTGATTCTCAGACAATATCAGCTCTCCTTCCCTGTCCTTTTCTGCTATTTTAAGCATTTATTCCACGAAACCCTCCCAGATGTTCAAGGCTGCAGCAGTACAAGCTAAGAGGAGAGCCAGCTCTTTGCACATAAGCAAATGTGTGAGGAGAGGTCGGCCTGACTGACAGCTGACAGTGGGATGACAACAAAAAAGCTTTTACTGCCACACTGCTCTAGCTTTGTTTCCTTATTCTCTCAAAAAATGTCCCTTTGACTCTTCTAGACTTTGTTTTGCTTTTTGGGTAGACTGAGTTGCCAGCAAGGTCCAGAAGCTACAATGAATACAAAGTACAGGGAAGAACAACATTTGATAAATGTAAACAATATGCATAGGGAAAACATCGCAGATGAAAAACCCACATCCATTTTTAGGGGTCACCAGACTGAATGCAAATAGCTCTGGAAAATGTAAGTTTGGCTTTTACATATCAAAGGAAATCACAGCCTTCTCTCCCACACTAACAACACCATAGTGCTAAAAAAGGAATTAGTCCCTACCTAACCAGGCCACTGATTCTGAGCACAGTCACCTAGAAGCCAGGTCATGCCTCTAAAAATGGTAAACGGGGATCAGTCAAGTGGAGACCCAGGAATGCTGCTGCTTCCCCGGGCTCCCTCTTCTAAAACCATGCTTTGTGGTTTAGAGGAAGCAAGAGCAATGACAGAACACAGCCTGTGCAGCTGAAAGAAGGCACAGTGTCACATTGGTGCTCTGGAATCGCCTGGCCTCTGATGATTTCCAAGTCACCACAAAGGTGGTGTTGCCCAAAAGAGAGGAATCAACAGAGAGAAAGTAAAGAGAACATTTCCAGACCATGGCTGCAACTTGGAAAACTGTCTGCTGACCATTCCACCCTTTTAACATGTCACAACTGTTTTCACAGGAAGGGCACCTTCCTATAGCTCACACCAGGAATGCATGATTGATTTTAACCACTTGTGCAAAAGTCCTAATGGAAATTTCCAACAGCCCTTATTTGTCAGTTTCATAAACTACATAAGGAGGAACAACAGTCTTACCCCAAAGACATCTAATGAGTACTGAGTCACTGGGTGGTTTTATGGGTCACAGAAACTGTCACTATTTTTGTTTTGTTTTTAGGGGTTGTTTTGCTTTGCTTTACTTCTTGGTACTATGGATTGAACCCAAGGTTTTCTCACTGAGCTATTATAATCTCAATCCTTTTTATTTTCAGACAGGTGCTAGCTAAGTACCTAAGTTGCCCAGGCGGGGCTAGAACTTATAATCTTCCTGCCTTGGCTTCCCAATGTGCTGGAATCGCAGCCATGAACCACCATACTCAACTCAGAAACTATCATTTTTGTTAATACTGCATGTGCTCTGTTACATACATAAAAGATAAATGGGGCAGAGATTTAGCTCAGTAATGTCACACCTGCTTGACAAGTGCAAGGTCCTGAGTTCAACTCCTGATAGTGGGAAAAAAAAAAGCTAAGGCCAACTATTGTGAAATGCAGAGCCATGAGAAAGAGAGGAAGTCAGGTGAGGCCATGTGCTAATATTTAAACCTCCTCATACATTAAATGAGCTGAGAAGACTCTCAGGTACCCAAGGAATGGCCAGGTTCAGTCAAGGGATGCTAAGGAAAAGAGCATTGTTCCCACTTCACAGACAGATCCCAAGGCTCTGAGAGGTGAGAAACTTGTCCCAGAGGAAAACAGCTGTTGGGGTCAAACACACATACATGGGAACCCCTAACTGTCCCTTCCCAGTCAGGCATGCTGGGTCGAGCAGCCACTCCTGGGCTGAGATAGGTGCCGGGGGAGTTAAGGGTCAAGTTCAGCTATGCAGCTGCATGAGGAGCAGGACTGGTCTCCACTGAACAACTCAATTTATATGAGTCGGTTTGAACATCCTCCCCCCAGCCCGGAGACTGAAAAGGCCTAGTCCTAAGTCAGAAAGAAGACCCTCCTAGACCCAGCTCAGAAACCCCAAGGACAACAAGGAGAGCAAGGTAAATGCTTCCCCATATAGAGATGATCAACTCCCCAGGATGATGCAAAATGGATCTGGGGCTTTTGTTTGGTTGGATATTTAAGCATCTTGAGTCTCTGGATTTTTTAATTTCCTTTTCTGAGGCCCTAACTCCTGTTTTGTTAGCATTTCGCAGATGTGGGGAGAAGCAGTGATTTGGGTGGGAGACACAGTGACCAGGCTTCCAGGGTTACCAAGGCCTCTTCTGTGAGAGGAGAATGGAAGAAAAGAGTCACCAAGACCACCTCCCTCCAGAGTCTGGTCCTTGATTGTCCTCTTAAGGCCAAGACATATCAGACCATGGTGGCCTCCTGGGTACCCTCAGGAAAGTCTTTGTCCCCACTTTCGTGGCAGGAAACATAATCAGAGACTTGCTGTTGAACTCATGCCATTTAGGAAGGGAGCAGAAAACTCTGCAGACTTGGGAGGGAGACAAAGTCCTGAACGTGCGAGGTCCAGCCAGACTACTGCCACCTTCTCATGCAGCGGGCAAGGTGGGAGATGTGGTGCAGCTGGGGCCAGGGACATTTGCCCTAGAATGACCCTCAGCTTGGGGCACACAGCTGCTCTGTATGTGTCCTCTGGAAATGTGTGCACAGGAAACCTGACTCCTGTTTTAGCTCCCTGTCCTCAGCTCATCTTCTCATTCCTACCCTTTGGCTTTGGACCTGAACAAGAGGCCCTTTCACTCACTTCCCCATCTAATAGCTCTCCTGGAAGCACGATGGGCTACTGAGCTGGTATTTCTTGTGGGGTCTCCCCACCTCCCTCACATGGGGAGCGGAGCTCTGCAGGAGAGATGCATGTGGCAGATTCCCCTTGAAAGCCACAGTCCCAGGATCAAGGGGGGAAGGCTCTTAAGGATGAACAGAGAACTAGAAAGCCAGGTGTGGTGACACATGCCTGTCATCCCTGCACTTGAGAGGCTGAGGCAGGAGAGTCTCTGAGCGGTCAAAGCTGGCCTAGGCTACACATTGAGTTCACATCAAGCCCTACCTGGTAGTCAGTATGCTCCAGACCTTGCTGTAGGTATCGCATATGTTATTACACATACATTTTCCTCTTACAGACACCCTGGCGGAGACATGCTGTCATCATTGCTCCTGTAATTAATGAGCTGTTGGATTGCGGGTGTGTGGATTAAACCCAGGGCCTTCATACTGAGCTACACTCAGTCTCCCCCAACCCCTTTTAAAGACAAAGTCTCCCTAAGGTGCTAAGTTGCCCAGGTTGGGCTTGAACTTGCAATCCTTCTGCCTCAGCTTCCTGGAGTGCTCAGATTATAGGCCTGCACCACCACCTACAAACCTTTAGAATTGAAGAGATTATGCACAGAAAGGTTGAGAGACTTGCCCAAAGTCACACAGCTGTACTTGGCAAACCCTGGATTCGAACGCAGGCAGCCAGGCTCCAGATGGTGGACCTCCTAAGACACTGTACCTCCTACTGTGGCATCCACTGAAGACTCTGAATACCAATTCCTCACCGCCCCCCCTCGCCTTTGGAGATTTGTTTTACCAGAGTCATTTGGGTCGATTTTCAATAAACTTCAATCCTCTGGGTGCTGTGCTGTTTACTGACTTTCATTAGGTAGCAAGTGTTCAATAAATACTTATTAAGCACAGGGGGCACAGACGCCACGCTAGCAGCGGCCACCTCTCCAGTTGTTTCTTGAGCCCATGGTCAGGGTGACCACAGCGTGGCTGCGGCTGGGCCACTGCAGGCTCAGAAATGCCATGAGCAAGATAGCACGCAAGTAGAAGGCAGGGCCCAGTGAGGAGTTACTGTACAACAGAAGGTGACCTTTGAACAACAATGAGGTCTCTTCCCAGGTGTGTGCCATTCCTTCCTCTTGCTTTACCTCCTCTTTTTCTTCTCTGCTTCCTCCTTCTCCATTTCCTTTCTCTTCCTCTTCTTCTGCTCCTCTTCTTCCTTTGTTGTTATAGTCTGAGAGACTTGTGCAGGGTCAGTCCATACTCTGCCACTGAGCTCTGTCCTTACCCCTTTCATTTGACAGAGGTTCTCACCCAAGGGTGCAGGCTGGTCTCAAACTTGCCATGATCATGGAGTCAACAAAAAGGCAGCTCTTCCGGAGTCCAGATGTGTGTGGGAAACAAGTTCACACCTCAGTCAGGAGCCCTCCTGGTTGTTAAGAAACAGCGCTGAGAAGGCAGAACTAAATTACATGTAAAGGTAACCCAAATATTGTCTGGCATACGAGTATTTCCTTACAGCAGAGACACCATTTAAGTGCAGGGAGAATTGCACAGAGTCAGATATGTGGTTCTTGTAACTCACCTGTAAGATTTAAGTTCTATCATTCTCTCTTCTTAAAGATAGGGAGAAAAAGCGCAAAAAAATTTGTTATTCACCCAAGGCCACACAGATGGATGTGGTTATAGCCTCGCTCCAAATCCAGGCAGTCTCTCTTTGAACTAAACATAATACTATTTTTACATCAGAATTAAGCATAAGGATATAGAGTTATTCAAAGTTGAGGGGGGGGGAATGATATTCCCGTGTAGTCCTAGCTTCCCTGGGGTGTATTTCGTGAACTCCCCTGACCCTGGCACTAGGGACTGAGCTCAGGGTTGAACACAGCTAGACAAGGTTCTACCACTGAGCTCCAGACCCAGCCCTGGAACTTGTCCTGTTTGAGTCAGGCCTTCTGGAGCAGTAGTTATGGTGGGTTACATGTGGCTTGCGACTTGTTTTTGTAAATAAAGTTTTATTGAAACATGGCTGATCTATTGTTTTATTATGTGGCTGCTTTTATGAAAGGCAAAATTGAATAGCTATGCCCCTCTGAACTTCGACTCTGGGAATATTGTATGATCTGACATTTGACAGGAAAAGTTTGTTGACCCTTTTTCTAGAGTAGTACATTAGCTTTATGGTTCCCGTTTTAAACGTGTAAACAGTGATCACTACAGAACTGTGGCTGAAATACTACTCTATTTATAAAGTGTCAAAAGGCTAAGAAAGCTTGAATTTCATCATATTTAAAACTACATTTATAAGATCTATAAAAATTATATTCTTGGGAAGTTTGTTAGTAAAAATCCTTAGGCAAGAAATCAAAACACTAAATCTATAACTGTAGTTTAATATTTTAAAGGGCTTTACTTATGTTCACAAATGAGATGAAACATTATTGTGGAATTCCTCAGAACTGACTGAAAAAATTCATCAGGTTTGTAAACTGAATGAGAACTGTAGGTTGGACTTAAAAGCTTAAAGTAGAGCTAGGATTTAAAATTTGTAATGTGAATAAAACGAATTTTAATTTTTAAAGCCAGGCTAAATCTCCTGACATGGTATTCTCTGTGTTCACAAAGGCTAAGAAAGTATTTTTTTAAAAATCCCATTAACAGGGCTGGAGATTTAGCTCAGTAGTTCTGGCACCCGCCTAGCAAGTGCAAGGACCCTGGTTCGATCCCCGGTAACCATATACAACAATACAGGGCATGGTGACTCACACTGTCCAGCAATCAGTACCAAATAGGTGTGGTGGTTCAAACCTGTATCCCAGCACTCAGGAGACAGAGGCAGGAGGATTGCTGAGTTCAAGGCTTGCCTGGGCCTCACAGTGATGTCAGGGCCAGTCTGAACTACAAAGGGAGACCTTGTCTCAAAAAAAAAAAAAAAAATCCCATTAACAACCTGCATCTCTCCTCACCTCCCTCTGCACGTTCATGGGCTCCACAGGAGACCTGAGGGAGGGGTACAGAGCCAGTCTGAGGCCAGCTCGGGCTTTGACCCAGTTTAGACTGAATCCTTTTGGTCAGGGACCACACTGGGGCGAAGAACCTGCAGCCAGAGAAAGCTCAAGGAAAAGCACCCTTGGAGGAGTTAACTAAACACATGTGAACATGCCTGCACACATGATGCCAATGGTAAAGCTGCTCTGTTACCTCTGGAGTATTTATATTTCACGGAGCCCTTGCAAACACACCTTTTCCTCTGATTTAATGAAACAGAAACAGTTCATTACTGTATGTGGTTAGACAGAGAGAAACATGGAGTGCTTCCTGCCCACTAGCATGACTTACAGCAAATCGCTCATCTTCCCAGGCTCTTCAGCTTTAAGTTGAGGCCAGAGTGATGCCGATGGCACAGGTCACTGTTACAGACAAGATGGTACCAGACGCTGCTTAGCCAACTGCCCAGCACACAAAAATAATGGTAGCATGGGTGTCAGCTGTGGCACTGTGACCAGCCACAGTTCCAAGAAGACGCATGGGTGGGAGCAGGCATGATCAGGCCCTTCTGTCTAGGACATGGCCCTGAGACCCTGCATTCCTCAGTCCCACCCCACAGCTCCCTCCATCAGGTCCCTACCTCTTTGCTGAATCACATCCAGGACCCTGCACCGGCCCCAAGACAGGACTTCCTGGCTTAGTCTGCAGAGATTTCCAGGGAGGGCTCCAGAATCTGCAGGCCTAACAGATTCCCAGACAATCATGTGGGGACCCGCTTAGAGAAGCACAGGTCCCATGTACTGCAGCCCCGTTTAGGACCACATCGTCTTTCCGCACGACCTGATGTACCCCAGTGGGTGGGAAATGACATGTTTGCATCTGCTCCATGGCTAACGGTGCTGTGTCGTGCTGTGTCACACTATGATTTTGGCAGGCTCTGGGCTCTTGGCTCTTGGTCCCTTGGTCAACAGCTTGCTCCTTGCTCCCTTGGTCCATATCTATGTAACCTCGCTGACTTGGAATACATTTTATGCTTTCCCATGGTGACCTTGGCTGCTCTCCACAAAGCCTGCTCTCCTGCCTTCTTCTGCTGCCTCTGATCCAACCCTGAGCCCTCTTTGGCAGGCAATGCCTCACAGGCAGGTAGGCCCTGCACACCACTGTCTGAGGGACTCAGCTAAACACCCCATGACCCACCTCTGTCACAGTGCACAGGGGACTCTGACCCAATACAAGGACATTGACGTACTCTTCATCAAAGCACAGAGAGACAGCAGACAGGGCAAGATGGGTGGAAACTCATCTACTTGACTAGCTGATTTCCTGTTTCCTGCCTGTAAGACCAGGGAGGACACAGAGAATTAAAATGCACTGGAAGAAGAAGGGAGGACGCTTTTCCCTCCCTCCACCTAGAGCACATGAGTGCCTGTGTATATAAATACTGTAATAATATAATAGTAATGTGGAACTAATACTAGCAGGGCTTTCAAAGCTTAACAGTAGTTTGACAACAAATATTCATATTTCACTTGCAACTTACGAAGGCTTTGTGTCTGTAATCCCGTGAGCTGCAACACGGTAAATGAAAGTAGCAGGCAGTCTAGATTAATAGTATCTTGCTTCATATTGGGAGAGCATTTGAAAGGAGGAGTTTGCTTTATTTATTCCATGTCTTTATGGACCTGATATTGGAACAGACTGGGACTTCTAAGATTGGCCCAGAAATATTCATAGATGTGTTATTAATTTATGGGGAACTGAAGGACCCACCTCAAGGTTTAAGTAGGCCATTTAGAAACAGCGAGGACTCGGGGTGGAGAGATGGAGCAGAATGCAGGCAGAAGCGTAGCGGGGTGAGTCAAGGCTTAAATCAAGAGCAAGAAGAGTACCTTCAGTAAGCTATAATAGTCCATATTCTAATAAAGTATTCTTATGAGAAAAAGCAATCTGTTCACATATGAATTCTGCCATATGCTTCCTTCTTTTCATGGTCTAGAAGGCCATGTCAGTAATTTCCAGCACTTACATGGCCACGCAGGCTGCCTTTGCTGGTTAATGTGAATAAATGGGCTGGATTTACTGTTTTTCTAATGCTCAATATATACACCACGCAGGCTGCTACCAGAAGCAAAGTGGAATTTATGGGTTTGCACTGAATTTCAAGTAGATTCAAGAGGAAAGCAACGAAAAGCAAGACTGACATGTTGTCTAACATTTCTGGGTGAAGGCTGCTTCTGCCTTGATGGAATGAAGGGCATTGTTTGAGGACAGGCGGAAAAAATCCTCTGCAGAATGTGGCTCTTTTCCCAGTGCATCTGAGGGAGCACAAGACCGCGGTCCCAGTCTTGGCCCTTGGACGCAAGCCCTAACTCGTGACCTTCCCCTTCCGCATCAGTCTTCAAAGCCTGATGCTGTCATGTGGGGTCACCTCCTGCAGGCTGCAAGAGGACAGCTGCAGATCCCTGAGCTCTGCTGACTGCTCTGACATAACAGAGTTTAACTCTGAGTGTCTTATGCCCAATTCTCCAGTGGAAAGTGATGGCACTCACGGGGTAATTCACAGTCTGAGGGCTGAGAAGAATGAGACCGCATCTTCTCCACACCAGCATCCAGCAGTCTGACTGCTGTTGCCAGCTGGTGCTGTGGGGCTGCTGTGTGCATGGAGTACATTTTCAGCACTGCCGCCGTCCACCTACGGACACCAATAGCAAGGTTCCCCAACCCCGACCACCCTGTCATTTTGCTAACAACTAGAAATGACTGGACACTAGCAGAAGTCCTCTAGAAGGTGTCAGGTCCCCACTCCCTGCAACGGTAAATGGAACACTTCTCTACACCCATTTGCTTCTGTGTAGATTTAAAACAAGATGATCATTTCTCTGGTGGTATACATGTTACCCAAGCTAGAGATCACCGAGGGGGAAAACAGGAGGAAGCGAAGCAGGTGGGGAAGGCAGCAGAGTTTGGCAATGGAACTTGGAAGTGACAGGAAGACAGAGTGATGGGGGAGCAGGTTCTTCAGACGGTCAACAATGCTCAGCCACAAAACCTGAGAGTCACCATCTGAGTTGGGAACCCAAAAACGGGGCAGATAATTGTATCTGTGACAAGCCAGGGTGCATTTACAAGCATCTTGCTCAACCATCGGAGGACAGAAAGCTAAAAGCTGGCTGACAAGCTGGAAATGGCAAATAAAAATGAGTAATACGACATCCATATGCAGGACTCTCAGGCTCTCCTGTGCACACATCCTTCCTAATAAAGGCTTCCCCAGGGGAGAAGGATATTGAAAGACTCATGTTTTCTCTTTGAAACATCACGCAAAGGATGTCTTACACTCCAAAATGTGAGCAGGTTTCTACTATAAACAACTCCTCCTCTCCAAAAAATTGACTCTTTAGGAAAATGTGCTCTGATTTATTGTGACTTCTAATAAAACTCTGTCATTGAAACTCCACCAGGGAAAATGGGGGATGGGAAAACTAGGAAGATTTATAAGCCAGTTTAAGCAGCAGGAAGTTAAACAGCTGGGCGTTGAGAGGTGGGAATGTGTGGCTGTAACTGCAGTACTCTGAAGGCTGAGGCAGGAGGATACTATGTCAGATAGCAGTTGGGGCTTCACAGTGAATTTGAGGATAGGCATAGACTACACTGCCATACTCTCAAAAATTTTTAAAGGATAGCGAAGATGGTCTCCCTGCTATTTCACAGGGACCATAATAGCATATTCAGGGGAATTCACAGGCAACCTGTGTCCTTTAACTTACAGCTCCCTGAACTACAAACTTTATGCACACAGCGGGTGGAAAGAGATCCACACAAATGTCCCTTGAAGAGAGAGAGGAACTGATGTAAATCTACAGGTGTTCTTTGGAAGAGCTCCCTGCCTGCCTTGTAGCCCAAAGACAGGCAATGTTAAGGAAGAGATGTCAGCCAGGTACAACCCTGTTTGACTAGGGCGTCTCTCTACTGTGCTTCCTCATAAACAAAAGAATGGAGGAATGGATGGTGATGGATGGTGGATGGATCCTTAAAGGTGATGTATGCTTCGGTAAAGGCTGCAGCATTGGAACTGGGTAAGCTTTCTCAAGCCCTTCAAAGAAAATCTTACAAATATCCAAAATTTCTTGGAAGACAAAAGCCTTTGCTTCTCCTAGTTACTCTTCTGAGTGAAAGAAATGAATCACGTGATTGTTCAGGGCTCAAGCTTCCCCATACTCTCTTCCTGACATATGGGTGTCCTCATCTACAAGCTGGGAGGGAATCACAACTCTCTCTCCAAGGGCTTCTGCAGGGACTCTAGGAGCTGTTACTTCATAAGGCATCTCTGGGCCTCAGTAAAGGTTGTTGGGCTTGTCACCTGTGTCACATGATAATATTATATTGAGAATAAAATGATCGCCTTTCTTTTTGAAAGAAAGAATTCAGCACAGTCAGGGCTGAGAGTCAAGCATTCCTCATGCCACCAGGTAGTTTAAAATCTGGAATCAAAAACTACAGCAGCACAACAGGAATTCTAGGACAAAAGTGAGCAATTTATCCCCCACTGTACAAATGCCAAGAGGAATACGGTGCTTTTGCTTTTATGAACTTCTAAAGCAATAAAGCCTTGTATTCAAAGCACTGTTAGTTTCAAAAAGGAGTCATTAATACTTTTTATGAAGTCAGAACCCATTAGTAAGATATACGGTGTGTGTATGCTCAGTGGGGACGATCAAAGGGGATCGAGGATGGTGCTGGACACACAGGTCAGGCCTGGTTCTAGGCACAAACAGATGATGCCCACAAAAGCCTGAACACAAAGCTTTGGCCACCTGTGATATGTGAAAGTCCCCAAGTACCAATGTAGCGAAAAGGAGAATGTCTGGTCTCCCCACTGAGCTGATAGGTGCTCCTCCAATGTCCATACATGTGGCACTTTCTACAGTGCTGCGCATACGGAATTGCTGGTGCTGTCTGAATAATTCAGGGACGTAGTGACAGAAGTTTATTCATAAATGCATCCAGGCTACAGCTGGAAAATACCTAGATGGAAGAAGAAGATGAAGAACAGGTCAGCAGTATCTTTTGAGTTTGGGGCTATGAATATATTGAAGTAAGCATCTGCTTTCTGCTGAGTGCTTATCTATCATCATCCAGTGACAATTCTTCACATGATCACCTGGTCCTCTCTGTACTTGGCCCTAGAGGACACACGATGCTGGCTCTGAAAGACTTGCCTTTACTGGACAGATCATTAAAGAATGAGAAAATGATTCTCACATTTGTTAAAATGGTCAGGAAGATGTGACGCAGCATCACTACTATAGGGGAGAGATGCAGGACTCAACTCTGAACACAGTAAAGACAGTCCGGGGTGCAGAGCCAGGAGCAAAAAGCGGGCAGAGGTCAGAGGGTGGGGATTCCAGAGCTGGGGAGCTCCGGCTTAGCCCATTTCACAGAACTCTTGCTGAATCAGATAACTGGGGTGCGTTTCTTTCTCAACTGACTTAGACAGGCTCTTGCTAAGACAGCACAGAGCAGAGGGCAAAGGCAAGGCCTTGCTGAGAAGAGGGCTCTGAGAAGCACTAATTAAGTTTGGCCCAGGAGAGTCTGGTGAGGGAGGAAGGAGGTCAGGCTAAGTTGCTTGGGACACGCTGGGACTCAGCAAAGGTCTGTTCAGGAGACACGAGGCTTGGGGTGTGTCAGGGAGGGCTGTGTCAGGGAGCAGGGGCAGGAATTGACAGAGGAAATGCTAGGCGAGCAGAGAACACAGCACATGCCAACCACAGTTTGGAACAATGAAGCAGCTAGACATGACTTGAACAGGGTTTCTCTCAGGGTCACTAGTGACATTCAGGACTGGTCATGGGGCAGGAGGAGAGGCACTGCTGGCCTCCACCCAGGAAGATGCCCCGCACCCCCAGCTCCCTGTCACTTCTCTGAAGTTGCCTCTAGGTACTGTCAGGCATCCTCTGAGGGCAGTCATGCCTGGCCCAGAAGCAGCGTGAGTCAGAGGAAGGGAGGCAGGACAGGGGCAGGACAGACAGGACAGTGGGCTCCCCAGGGAGGGCACACGTGAGTGCTTTAAAGTCTGTGTAATGACGGCAGTGCTGTCCCTTCTCGGCATGTGGCAATTTTAGATGCCAAAGAGACAGAAATGATAGAACAGAATGAGTCAGCCCACAGGGACCTGGAACAGTTGGATTTGTCAGGATCTGCCTTTAAAAAAAGAAAGAGAAAAATACCAAACTGTTATGACGACTCATTATGAATGATCTTTGTGAATTAGGAGTTTCAGAAAAATCTTCCTATTTCTGATTCATAAGCAAGGTTACAGATGAGGCAACAAAACATAAAAGCATGCTTTCTAGGGCTTAATTAGTCAACATTTTGAAAACATGTGTATATCTTGTCACTTTTATCTAGGGTGCCTAACATTTCATTCCAGTTTACATGCAAAATGCATTCCTGTGGAAGAAAACTTTTAAAAGTGAAAAAAAAAAATGTCTAGTCTGTGTGCTTGAACCATAGTGTTGTGACATTCTACACAGATTTTGAAATGGTTTGACTAACCCGTTTCCACGACAGGGAGCAGCCATGACCTGCCAGGTGGCAAGTTCAGGGGGACCGTCCAGATCAGAGCCCACTTGTGTTTCTCTTTTCACTTCTAGCACAATTAGCAAAAGAAAGGAGGCGAGCTATTTAACATGCCTCTCTAGCTGATTTTTAATCTGTTCTAATGCATGAATTTAAAAATGCCTACTTGAGAGCTTCAGGGATTACTAAATAATAAACCCTGAAGGTTCCAAAATCCAGTTAATAGCCAGACATGGAGAACAAGAAATATAGTGTTAATTTAGAATAACATAATGCCTAAAAATGAAGCAAGTTAGGTCTAATTGAGCTATGAACTGCTTGCCTTGTATTGTGTAATAGAGGCCACACTAACAGAGGGTTGCCGAGCTTAGATAACCATTACTCTTAGCAAATATGTTTATTGGGGCCTCTCTCTCTTCATTACCCAACCTCATAAAGTATATGTCTGCATATTCTGATAAAACCTAAACACCGAGGCAGAGTCACAATTAGGACACCCTGAGAAGCAACACCATAAAGCAGTATCTGTCTCCAAATGACTGTTCACTTAACCATGATAAATATTTATCATCAACCAGGAGAAAACATCCTTAGACAACTATAGCCCTAGAGTGTAAATGCAGGAGGCCTTTACACTTTCAATTCTTCCCTTTTTGATAGCATAAGCCTTGAATCCGAAACGTGATTTGATGAGATTTGAGGACTTTGGTTTTAAATTGTAATTATGAAATAGGAACATAGAGAACAAACTAGGTTCCTGGGTCTAATACTCACTCAAACCAGCTCGGGTTTGCTGTTACAGCATGAGTGACCACAAGAGAAGGGTGTGCATGTGATGGAAAGGAAACAGCGATGAGCCCAGCAGTCAGTCAATGAACAGCCTTTTCATTATCTCAGAGGAAAAATGTGTTTTGAAAGATGAAAATAAACTCCTTAATGATTTCTCGTTGCCCATGGTGTATCAACTGGGGAAACATAAGGAAAACTGAAGTGTAGATCCTAAATTTCCATGTCACTTGCATGGCTCAGTCTCCGGCCACTCAGATGTGGGGGTCTCTATGTTGCCATATGGTGCTATACACCGTGAGAGAAAAACGCTATGCAGAAAAGGAAAGAACCTCATGTTCTGGGCAAGTTTCAGGAGTGAAGCCTGCCTCTTGGCCAGACAGTAGCTACAAGCAGACTTGCCTCTGTAGTCAGATGTCTAGGAGGAATCTGAAGTAGGGTAGAGTCCCCTCTATATACGAATGCCTGACTCCTAGAAACACGCCTGTATTGGTGGTCCTGGATTTGGTACTGAAAGTGATGAAGGGGTTGTGAAACACAAAAACAGCTATGCCTGCTCCCTGGTATTTCTGGCACAAGATATCTGGAGTGGGCCAGGGAATCTGTATTTCTTATCAACTTTCAGATGATGCTTCTGATCCTGTTTGTCCCTGAGCCACTCTCTGACATCCGGATTTCCATGGCAAAGGAAGCATGTAGCTTAAACTAAAAAGCAAAACACTGAAAATGCTTAGATGAATATTTCAGGAAATAAATATATATTATTATTTACTTAGAAAAATCTTTGCAAATATTTTTCTAGTTAATAGTGAAATTCTAAATAAACTATTCCTTGAATTCCTTTCATATAAGATATTTGTCCCAAATAATAAATGAACACCCCAGGCGTCAGCTGGTACAGGTAAAATGAGTGTCTTTTACTAACCTATGGCTCTCAAATCTATGGTACTTCTTTTTCCTTCTTGCTCTCATTCTGTATTTCTTCCTTTCTTCATCTCATCTTTCTGCCCTTCCTTTGTTTTATGGACATTGCTATGCTAGCTCCTGATTTCCTTCTCCATTCTCCGTACTCTACTCTGTGCCCTGGCTCTCCTCCCTTTCTTTCATTCCTTCTTCTTCCTCTGAGCCCTGGCCTCAGATTTCCCCATCAGCAGTACTCAGCCTCCCACCAGGCTCTCCACAGTGACTGAGACCACAGAAAGGCCCCCAGTGGAAAAAAGACTCCAGCCAAGGTCTCATTCCTTGGAGAGCAGAATGAGGGCGATTGTCACAGTCATTTTGAAGAGGGGGGAAACTAATTCTGTGCAATGTATTCAACAGCAGAGGCTTCTGCTTTAGCAGCATGTAAACACAACACATACTGCCATGTGAAATATTATACATAGAACAGTCACCGTGTGCATTTGCTGCTGGCAGACTGAGGGTTTTCTGGCATTAATTCTCATTTTGGGGGCTGCTCTTGCATTTTAGGATAAATACTCTCTGGGTTTAGGTGTAACGTGCACTTAAATTCTCTGCTGAATCAAGATTTATAACTGACATGACAATTATAAGAACATTTCTTGGTGAAGAACTGCCTTCAACAGATGTAGTTCTTTGCAGGCACATTGTGCTGGACACTGAAGATTAGATGTATACAAAATATCATACCATGCGAGTTATTAGACTATTGAGTAGCTTCCCACAGGGAGACAGGGGAATCCTAGGGTCTCATTGCTTGAGTCATCAGATGTTCAGCTACACCATTAGGGAATAATCCTACTCTGGCTAGGACAGGCAAGATGACCTCATGGATCTCTCCCATCCCTCTCTGATCATAAAACCAGAATGGAAACTAACTAGACCTCATGCTGCAAGAGGAGGGGAGACACTAGTAAGATGAGCAGAAGTATCTCTGGGATGGACTGTGTTACAATGAGCCTTAAAGAGAAAAACTCTAAGAACTGTGGCCAAAGGATATCCCAGAACAAAAATCAAAATGGGAACATTCTCAAATAAGGTCCCTGGTGCAGTTTTATAGATGCTTGTGTAAAATGACATGTCCCCAGGTTTCTGATAGCTACTATGAGCCCAGGCCTCTACCACAAGAGCAGTGGATTACCAGTCAATTTCCCGGCTCATTGTTGAAGATATAACTGCTTCATGAAGCATATATGAGAACAGAGAGAAACTCAGTTAGCTGATAACATGGCACCTCTGTAGTGCAAACGGTGTGGTCCATCATGTTATAGCTCACACCAGTTACCTGGAGAAAGGTAACTGGTCCTTCCAGCTCCTAGATGTCAACTGCTTGTGCTGGACCCTTGTCAGTTGTTAGGACTCAGACAGGCCCACAGGATCTACTACCACAGGGTGCTGCAGTGTAGAGGCACTTGGCCCAGTGAGGACATGTGGTTACCAGTGCAGGCCCGTAAGAATCCAAGGCAGCTGCTCATGGGTGGAGCAGAAGGGATTCTGGGCTTGACCTGACTCATGCTGCATCCTCTGCTCCAGTGCAAGAGGCCCTGACCACAGAGGCCAGCCACATCCCTGCCCACCCACGTCCCTCCTGGGCTAAACTCCTCAATGTGCCTGATGTTGCTCCCTGCTCCACTCTGAGCATGGCTAAGTAGATGCGGCTCCAAAGAGATCCAAGCCATCAGATCAAGAGCTTGACTTGCAACTTGCCGTGAAGGAGCTGACTGTCACCAGTGTCCTCCTCACATTAAGAAATGAGGAAAGTGACCCTAAGTCTGTTGCAGCAGGGATAGCTGATGGATGCAAAGACGCATTGAGAGTGAGAACAGCTGCATCACTGTGAGCAGAAAGAAGCATGTGGCAGCCAACACGGCGAGGGCAGAGAATGGAGGAATCTGCCAGTGCAAAAGCAGAGTCCTAAGAAGAGAGTGCAGCAACTGTGCAGGAGAGGGGGACAGCCTTAAAGCCGCCTCATTTCCAGGTTTGCCAGCTCCAGCTCTTTTTACTAAACATCTTTTTTTCTTAGTAAAAGGTGACTCACACAGGTCTCTGTTTCTGCTTTTGAAGGTATACTCTCTTTCACTGAGCCACATGAGTCTGGGTTGAAAGGATCTTTACATGCTATTACCCCATTATGTAATAACAGGCCATGCCCAGTTTTCTGACTCAAGTGCTCTGAAAGATCCTGATTTGTAGGTAGGAAGAGAATCATTAGTATAAATAAATACTAGTAACAACAGACATCATCTGCGAAGTATCTTCAATGTTATGGGCTGTGAACATTACCATCACAATAATTTGAGGCATGAAAACAACTGTAGCAAGAAAGAAACAGAGCTTTACTGAAGAAGCTGCCCAGCCATGGCTGAGAAGCTACAGCCTCAGAAGAAATGTGGGCTCTGGCCTCAGCCATAGCATGTGACCACTCTAGGGACAGTCTGGAAGCTAAGCAGACACCCACAGGAGGCTCATGCCAACCCAAACTGAAGAAAATAAACCATGACTTGGAGAGTAACTTTCTGAGGCCCCTAAGTAGTGTGCGGCAGAGTCAACAGGAAAGTGTTTGTGCTGAGTGTTGGAAACTGTCCTATCCACTTCAGGCAATTAACAAGGAGCCGTGCTTGGGCTAATCAGGTTAACACCTGTAATGCCAATTCCCCTGAGATCAGATCAGAAGCCCTCGAGCCTGCATCTTCCCCAGGGATCCTCATAGGCAGAGCTCTGTTCTTACCTCACTCTGCTTCCCTCTCATTTTGTATATATGGAGGGATTACTGGGTGCCATGGGTTTTTAGAAATCACAATGAAGAGGGTCCTAATTCAACTATGCAGATGCCCCACATGACCTTTCTTTACAAGTAAATGCAAATACAGTCAATAACCTGCACAGAATACTCTAAGAATATGTTCTGTGCTCTGCTCCAGCCCAGTGGAGCAGAACTTTCTCTGTATCTGTGATGTCCAGTGTGGCAGTCTATGACCAAGGGGCTGGTTTTTAAACTTTATTTAAACTCCATTGAAATACTGCCACACGTGCAATGGCCAGTTTGTGTGGGACAGTCTGCTCTAGATGCCTGTCCTTACTGACCCTGCATTCTAAATCCATGATGGGGAGGCTAGCACTGTGCCTACATGACAGATGCAGAAACTGAGGAGAGCAGAAGTAAGGAAAGAAGGTCCCACAGTCAGGTTGCCAGCTCCGCTCTGACACCAGCATGCTGAGCTGCGTTTGGATAGCTGATCCTGGGAAGCTGCTGCTCAGAGCACTGTCAGAACAAAGGCAATGGCAGTGACCACACATCCTAAGTGCAGCAACTGAGCATCTCTTCCTCCCAGCAGCCAGTTGCTGGCATCCACCTGATGGCCAGCATAGGTGGACACTGGGGCAGTGTTCTCACCAGCAGAGAGCACTTTCCAGTTACAATAAGCCACTTCCACCATGCCTGATTTATATGGTGATGGTGCTTTTCCTTGCAGGGGGACATCAATGCTATGGTTTACATCTAGATGTCCTACAAGGCCCCATGAAATCACAGGCAGGACCTCTGAAGGTGACTGGATTGTGGGGTGCTATGCTGACTTGCTGTTAGGAGGGGGGTCTGCTCAGTGGGCATGACCCAGAAGGGTGACCTCCTAACCCAGCTTCCTTGACTCTTTCCTGTTTGCATTAACCCCCTTGGGTATCTCCCCTCCATCATGCCCTTGTCATGTCCTGTTGTGGACAGCAAATTATCCTTTCCTCCTCTAAGTTAGGAGTATTGAATATTGTCTCTCAGCCATAAGGAAAATGAATAAGACAAGGAACTCTTGCTGTCTCCTAGTAAAGAAGAAGGAGAGGAAGAGGGGAAGGAGTAAAAGAACCGGTGCTGATACAACTGTCCTTTACCACACAGTTCTCAAAGGCCTGACCCATGTCTCTGCCCTCTACCATGTCACAGCCACAATTGGAAACAGGCCCTAAAATCACAGGTATACACCTCCATCCCTCACACAACACATGAGTAAAGAACTGTTTTCCCAAACCTATCCTGGGCTTGAGATCCTGGAGCCTCCACAGACAGGGCACAGGCCTCACTTCACCAAGCAGCCCCTGAGATTCTAGAAACAGCCTCTGCAATTGCCAGCATCCTTGGTCTCTCCTCCAAGGACATATGGGGGCAGTAGAATCCAAAGAGAAGGGCCTGGCCAAGTTCAAATGATTGTGCATGCTGGCTCCTTCTACAAAACAGTGTTCTACAGTTCTTCTCCAGTGTTCCCTGGACAGGCTGGACCTCTCTGAACCTCGATTATTCCTAGGGTGAAAAGGGAAGAACATGCCTCTTCACAGGGCTGTTCTGAGGAGCCCATGAGCAGGTGAGAGTGGAATGTGGAGGTGGCATCTAAACAGAGATGTTTCCTATCAACCACCTTTCTAGCCCTAGGTGCAAATTCAGCCCTCTTCCAAGCCTATCTCAGAACCAATCTCATTTAGCAAATCTTCCCTATCCTCCAAGTCAAGTCACTTTGTGACTTCATAGGTCATGGATCCACAGCTATGTTTTCACTAGTTCCTGGATCCATACTAGAATTCCTGGGTGTGATATGCTGCACAGATCAGCTTCCTGAACAGAAAGAGCTCCACCTTGTTCCTCTTTCCACCTATTCTACACCCACACATGGCCCTGCACACAGCAGGTGCTTAATTTCTGTAAAGGTGCTATTGATTTTTGTAAAGATTGAGGCTAAGCCATAATAAATCCATCCATCCATCCACCCGCCCATCCATTCACCCACTCCATATTTACGAAGCACACACTCCATCTCCTAAGGACCAGGCATGGATACAGATGATGCTCAGAATACAACAGAACCAAAACAGATAAAAACTCAAGCCTTACAAATGTCTGCTTCCCAGTGGGGAAGAGAGAGTGAGATAGTTACCAAGTGGACAGATCCAATACAGAACTGGTGATCGCTTCTTGGCCTTTTGGCTAAGATCAAGTGCAATACAGAACTGGTGATACATGCTATGAAGATAAATAAAGCAGTGGAGAGTAGGAGGGAGAATTTAAGAAGAAATTCACTGCTTTAAACAGTGGCCATGGTAGCCATCTTTGAAAAGCAGATATCTGGGCAAAAACTTACAGGGGATGAGATGGCTACATTTTAGAAATAAAATTAATGCAGAACACAGGAAATTGCAAGCCTAAAATTGCTTGGTTCTATATGCAAAACGACAGGACAAAGGAGATGGAACATATTTTGTACTGACTCCCCTCAGCTCCCTACCCCGTACATCTGTTTTAAGACCAGCTCACTCTGACTGGACCTTACTTTGTGACTGCCACCACCCAGGTACTTTACATAACTGAGGTTACCACTAAGAGAAAGGTGTAGACTGGGGTGGACCAAGGGTACAGACCAGCCAGGCATCAAAAAGGACTAGTCTAGCTGGGTGTGGTGGCTCATGCCTGTAATCCCAGCACTCGGGAGGCAGAGGCAGGAGGATTGCTGAGTTCCAGGCTTGCCTGGGCTACGTAGTGAGCTCAGGACCAGCCTAAGCTACAAAGCAAGACCCTGTCTCAAAAGAAAAAAAAAAAAAACTAGTCTAGATTTAAGTCACTGCAAATGACAGGGAGAGTGGGGAAGCAGCGACCTCATGTAGCAACAGACAGTGGCACAGGTTTGGGATTATATGATCTCTTCCTTTTTCCAGAAAGCTCAAAATTAGGCTTTCTCTATGAAATTCCCCAATTAAAAAAAATATATGAGTAAGCAGTTG
The DNA here is from genome assembly GCA_004025085.1 of Thryonomys swinderianus. Classification (NCBI taxonomy): domain Eukaryota; kingdom Metazoa; phylum Chordata; class Mammalia; order Rodentia; family Thryonomyidae; genus Thryonomys; species Thryonomys swinderianus. The sequence goes on from PVIC010004484.1 coordinate 57,699, forward strand.
AAAGTTTTCAAAATCACGCTGTGGGTCAAAGTCTTTTTCAAAAATGTTTCCAGGTTACAAATGTTCTAACCAGTGAGTTTTCACCTTTTTTGGCAGAGACAGTGACAAGTACCTAGTAGAACACAAAACATTTACAAAGATTTTGTTAAACAACTCCAATCCTTTCTGCAAGAGACATGAGATTTATGTCACACTTTGGAAAACCCTGATGGTTTGGCACCTCTTCTGGGACCGCCCAGGGGCCAGTGGCTTTGCATTCCCCATAGGGACACAATACACTGTCCACTGGGTTTTAAATGTAAAACTAGTCCATAATTCATTAAGGAAAAGTGTGCTTTAAAAAAAAAACAAGAAAAAGTATGCTTGCTACTAATAGGAATAGCTTTTATTGCTGCTTCTTCTTTTTTATTTGCTAAAGCACTGACGATAAAAATGTATTTGGCAAAATCACCCAGAGGAAACACCATCTTTATTCAAACCTGTTTTTCTTCTCCTTTCACTTGATATTTCTAAATTAACTTATCAATAATGTATTAAAGTAATACTCAAAAACGGAACAATACTGCACCTTTAAGAAAATATTATTTTTCCCGAGGTCCTATCAAGGTAAATTTCATCAGTATTCAAAGAATGAGCAAAGCACTTCAACAATTTATTTCAATAAAAGAAGACTTAGCTGAAAGGAGTATAAATGATGAGAACTTGCTTTAAACTGATTTATTCCCTGCAGCAATAAAAGGAATGTTTCTTCACTCAGCTGTTTAATATGCAAATATGCAGAACATCCAGCCCCTGACAGCACATCATTAATAAAACCTTGCACAGAGCAGAGCGTCCGATATTTCATCCTGATGAAAATACATGATGATGATTTTAGACTGTAGACTTTCAGAGTTGGAACAATGTGCTTTCTGGTTATGAAGCCTGCCCATCAGAGAGGAAAGTAGATTCTCAGATCAGCACTATGATTTCTGTAGCCAAAGTCCCAGGGTAAAGGAAACAGAACACAGGGAGGCGTGATAATATTTCATGCCACCCAGGCCTGGACAGGAGACCAAGGCCTGAAATACTCTTCTCTTGGGGATGGTGGCATGCTCACTGTCTGAATTTTGATTCCAACTAGGGGAAGCTAGGATTCTCTCTGCTTCATAATAGTTTTATGTCCACAGGAAACAAAAGAGCTCATGACAAGAAAGACTTAGAACTACGGAACTTGAACCCTTGAGCAGTCATCTGTCCATGTACTGCCTGTTTGGGGAATAGAAATTTCTAAATTACTCTCAGATTCTTAAAACAAGTAAAATATAGGAAGATCTGGAAAAATTCCTTGTATTACGAGATCATGTACCTTTTCTTTCCACTAACATCTTGGATTCAATTTAACAGTGTGTGTTAAGATTTTTAAAGCCATCAAAAAAATTTCATTTTACTTCTTTACAACTTTTATATTTTCCATTTTTTTTTGTAATGGTTAAGCCAGATGGAGAATCAGAAAAATCATATTTTAAAAAATGTACTTTACTTTTTATTTTTTTAAAGCCCTGATTATGGGCTGGTGCTCAGGGATATTGAAGACTTTAAATCCTAGGAAAGGAGGGATCCTGTCTCCCAGAGTCTTGGAGCCTTCTCACAAAGCTCCACACTGGCTCATAAAATAAGTATCTGTGACACAGGAAAACGAGTTACCAGTTATAAGTACTTAGAGAATTGCCTCAGACATGGAAAGTGCCATAAAAGAATTTATTAAATCAGTAACCAGTAAACCAGATTAAAACTAAAAGGATTTTAGTTTACAGAGATGAACTCTCTACAAATATAATTTAGTGAAGCAATTTTGATTTTTTTAACTAGTTAATTGTAAGTTTGCCATGGTGTATGATTCTTATCTAAACCTTGGAAAACTTCTGAAATAAAATTCCAGGTTCCCTGGAAGCTCCATTTTCCTTATCTGTTAAAAAAGCATAACAGTGCCTGGCGTGGTGGCTCACGCCTGTAATCCCAGCACTCGGGAGGCAGAGACAGGAGGATTGCTGAGTTCGAGGCTTACCTGGGCTACATAGTGAGCTCAGAGCTAGCCTGAACTACAAAGTGAGACCCTGTCTCAAAAAAAAAAAAAAAAAAAGATGCATAACAGCTAGACATGGTTTTCATACCTGTACTCCAGCACTTGGAAGGGAGAGGCAGGAGGACTGCCATGAGTTCGAGGTTAGCCTGGGCTGCATAGTGAGTCCAGGGCCACATAGTAAGTCCAGGGCCACCTGAATTCCAAAGTGAGATCCTATCTCAAAAGAAAATGCATAGAAATAATCGTACTTATGTTTATGAGTATTTTGAGGAGAGCATTATGACCTTATTGCCTATGCAAACATTCTGCCCAATCCCTGGCCCAGAGATCAGGGTGGCTATTCACTGAGCTCTTACTATATACAAAACACTGCATATAGTAACACAAACTCCAATAACAACCCTCTAGCATAGCACTGTTAAAGGCATTTCACTGAAGGCAGACTAGGGTAGGTGACTTGCTTGCCCTTAAACTTGAGTCTGTCTGTCACTGAAGCCTACACTATATACCAGCTGCATTCTAGATCTGCTATTTCTTTGGGGGGAGGGATCAGATGGCATGATGGTTTGAAAATCCTTGGGAAGAATAGATATTTCCCATCTTCAGTCATACTTCATGTTCAAAAATTTTCTTTTTTTTTTAAATAAAGTATCTGCAAAGCAAGTTGGGTTATGAGGTAGCCAGCAGGCAGACAAAGGCAGGTGGGAAGAACAGAGCCTGCAGCATCCCAGAAAAGTGTGAAGTTTCCCATGGCCACACTGCTATTTCAATATCTCATGTATTATCCTAATTTCAGAATAAGTAACTTCAGATAACTTGAGAGAAGAAATTGTTGAGCTTATTCTCCAACTCTGTGACAGCATTTTGGGCAGAGAAATGTCCCTTCTGTTCCTATCTGCTATGTGTCCCCTTCTCTGTCACCTGGGTTCTCTTTCTCCAACCAGAGGAACAATCCTGAATGCCAAAGGGAAGAGGGCTGTGGGATTTTATTTCCAAATATTTCAATTATAAATCAATCGTTTAGCAAAATTCAAAGAAGTTTGCAAAATTTCCCTTTGAATCAGTTCCCACCGAGAATCCAAAAAGTCTTGGGGGCAAGATTTCAAGTGGTCTCTTTCAGGTTTTAGTAAACTTCTTCGAGCTAGTACTTTCCATGTTTCTGATTTTATGTGCTCAGTAATACGCCCTCATAACTCAAATGGGATGAACCAATTAAACATTTCCCTGTAGTCTCTAAAAGAGCTGCTCTTGGCATGTTTTTTGCATGGCACAAACCTCTGCGGGAGGATACGATAGAAATCTTGCACTATTTAAATATAGAATTGGGACATCAAAGAAAGGGTTGTATTGAAATAACATGGATAATTAAGGAAGTGGAGAACAGTAATAACTGATTTACATAAAATGCTAATGAGTCTCTTGACTTGTTTGGCAATTTGCACTTTAGGCTTGGTTACTGTGGCTCCAAATTTATGATCTAATTTTTATTTTAATATTTTCTTTAGCAAGTTGTAACCAGCACTAATGGGTGTCTGCCAACCTCTAACTTCATGGACATTTAACCACCTAGAAGCATCTGATCCAGTCTGGTGTCTGAGGGTTGGGGATGTAACCAGTCCAGGCGGTTCCTGGCTGTCCAGTTTCAGATGGCACTTGTGTAACTGCTGGTGGTCAATACTGTTTAAAGTAGTTATAAGTAGCTAAGGTAACTGGGTTGGAAACCAGATTGCAAAGGTTCAAGGATTCCTGGACACCCATCCTTGCTTCCTGGAGGGAGAGCCCAGGGTAGGGTACCCTCTTACTCTAGGTTAGCACATATTCTTCAGCATTCTCTGGTGCTTTCCACTATAGATAAGAAATTACAGGCTCTGAAAATTCCTGTTTTATTGTACTCTTTTTCTGATCTTGCTTCACAGGGCCACAGCCTCCCATGAATGAGAATGAAGGCCACTGCCGTCCCTCCAGGACATGCCTGCTCACTGACCTTCAGCATACCCTACTGCTCTCTAAGCCCTCTAAGCATGATCCATTGCTTTCTCAGGCCATTCCCCCTTCACCCCATTGATGAGTTTCAAAGCTACTTAAATTTCCAAGTCCTGATGTGCTGAGGCGTTGGCCCGGGCTCTGCCTCTGCTCTCTTATGGATTGTGCAAGGTCACCGCCGGGGAGAGGAAGGAGGCAGGCAGAGCATTTATCAGGATGTATTGCTTTACTTTTTCTATCCATCACCAGGGCGATGATTCTATTTTAGTGAAAATCCATTGAACTCCGATCAAGTCAGATGGCTGTTATCATTGGAAACTCAAGAACTGTCAGGCTGTAATCAGTACAAATATTGGCCCTCAAAATGAGGGGCTCTGGACCACTGATGGTCTTTTGGGGACCTTTGTGGTCATTCTGCCTTTTAAATTTTCATCTGGTCATTTTTATTTAAGTATCTTTTCAGCTGTTCTCCCTGCAAGAGGTAAAATTTGGTTACTCAAGTTGGAACAAATCGATTACGTGCAGTTTGGGGACAGTTTAGAGACACAGTGGCCTCTTTCAGGCCTCATCACTTGGCTGCCACTGGCATACCTGTGCACACCTCAATGATCACGAAA
>PVIC010004485.1:8168-31390 GCA_004025085.1 Thryonomys swinderianus
TTTGTAGTTCAGGCTGGCCCTGAGCTCACTATGGTGCCCAGGCAAGCCGCCGCGAACTCAGCAATCCTCCCGTCTCTGCCTCCCGAGTGCTGGGATTACAGGCGTGAGCCACCACGCCCAGCATTATATGTGGTTACCGGGGATCGAACTCAGGTCCTTGCGCTTGCAAGGCAGGCACTGGAACCACTGAGCTAACCCTCCGGCCCTGCCGAGTGCTCTTTGATGCGTAGCTCTTAATAACCTCAGTTCTGCCTAAGGATGGCCCAGGTGATTTTAAAAATAAGGGAACCCACGAAAGCAAGGGAGAGAGACGGTGCTCCAAACCCCTCATTTATAGTGGGACACTGATGTCAGAGCCAAGAAATGACCGGACGAGGGACTCAGTTCATGAGCAAGAGAGAGAAGTCAGGACCCATTTCCAGTCCCCGGTGGGTGGGAGCAGGCAACATCTCAGCTTTCCGCTCAGGCTTCACTTCTTCCTTCCAGAGGCCCGGATATGCTCCCAAACTCCACTGTCCCCGAGGACAGAGATCCCGGAGACTCTGCTTTGACAAAAACTAAACCCTAAGTGCTCTTCACTGAGTCCTGAGCTGGACTCCGTGCTATTCTCTGGATAATGAAAGGTATCAAGACAAAACAAAATAAAGCTAAATCAAACCAAAAAGAAAACACAAAAACAAAGAGACTCTGCTGGTAAGATATCACAATTTGGTGAGAGACACAGACTTATAAATAATTATTATGCACTGTAAAAACGTAGACAAGGGTGAATATTTTAAGGCCTAAGTAGAAGAGAAGAAAACCAAGAGTCGTAGGATAATTCACCAGAGTACTGAGATAGTGTTCTGCAGAATTTTGAGTGTACCCGGAACATGAATGGGGAAACAATGATTTGCTAAATATCTTTGGTGAAGATGAGGTGGTATGGGTTTTACAAATCCAGATACTTAGGAGATCAGTAAAGACAGACAGAGACTCATAAAAAGACTGGCAGAGATCCGAGGATTGCTGGTGACTTCTGAAATTAGGAGAGAAGCTTGGAAGGTCTTGGAGACCTTCAAAGGGGCTTTGGAACTGCCAACATCTTGATTCCTGACTTTGTAGCCTCCAGAAGCATTGTGGCTGTTGCTGGGGCTTTTGTGTGGCAGTCCTGGGAACTTACAACAGCCATCAAGTTAAAGGGCTTGGCTTATCCCACAGGGCGTGGTAAGCTGTGTCAGCGTACATTCTCTCTTTCATATTTCTAGGCCTGTTTTCTGCCCTCTTTTCTGCCACTGAGCTCCATATTCTTGAGCTGAATCCAACACGTCTAGACCAGCAGCCTGTCATGCAAAGCTCCCTGGAACACACAATATGGGCAAAACCAGATGGCCAGTATCCAGATGGCCCCTGGCCTGTACTCTGCAGTCCTTCCATCGTCCATATCCCACACCATCAATCCCCACACAAGTTTACTGAGCAACTAGATCTTGTGTAACTTCATCTGTCAATACTCTATGAGAAGAACTTGCTTTAGGCATTCATTCTAGAGAAGAATCAGCTCTATGCTTCCTTTACCATGTGACAGGCACCTCCTCTCGGCTTTCTTAACTGATATCTGAGAATATCCCATCAATTAGTTCCTTCTAGACTTGAAAGACTAACTGCATTAATTCTTACTTATTTCCAATGATATGTGGTTTATAATGGAGGAACCTGGGAAAGAGATAGCTCAACTGATTGGTTCCTACCTCTGGTTAGGTATTAGGATTGCCTTTGTGATACGGTTAAAAAAGAAAACCAGTTCCATTTCAGAGACCTAGCCTTATTCAGCCTGTGTCGGCTCTGTTAAATGTGCTTTTTTAGAAAGCTCTGTAGCAATTCCTCAGCAAGACTGTAAAGTGCCTCAGCCTCAGGGCAGCCAGAATTGAGACAGGCTTTCATACCAGTGGGACTCAGATACCTTCAAACCAAACCAAACTACGTCCATACTGATAAGAGCCATGCTGTAACAATTTTTTAACACTCATTAAGGGTACGCATTTTGTTGGTTCCTTAAAAATACAATCTCCAGTCCCTCCGAGAACATCACAAGATGGCTTACTTCCACTTTAGGAGGAAGGAGCCAGGGTTCAGAGATGAACGTCCATGCTGCCTGCCCAGGATTGCTTCTGCAGTATCGCCTCTGTCCCCTCCTGTATTTCCCATGCTGGCCTCCCACCTGGGGTTCGCCTCAGCACACACCTCACAGTCACTCACCGTCTCCTGGCCCCTCACAAAGACAAAGCTGCTTAGAGACTTTTTGAGAAGTGGGGGATGGGGAGTTACATCTGTGTGAATTCCTTGGCTCCTACTAAGAAGATTCACACGTAAGATACTGTGTTCTAGATCTGGAAATCCTTCTGGGATTTCACCAATATGATTACCTCTCGTAGTAGTTTTTTATTGTAGAACAATTCCAAGATCTAGAAAGCTATAGAATGACTTCACACAACACATAACCACAAACTCATTACCCAGAATTGGCCTAGGTTAATATCTCATCTTATTTGCCTTATAACTTTTTCAAAATCTTAAATCTTAAAACTTTATTTTATCTTAAATAAAGTTACCAGTTTACTTCTAAACTGTTCTAACATTTTATGGTGCTCGGGGTAAAATACACATTCTGATCTTAATGCTTCTGATCCGTTTTCCCTCCCATGGGACAAGCACAATCATCAGCACGCAGCTAAGGACCAGGCTGTCTGTGTATAGCTGGAACAGGAGACTCTGTGTGTATGTCTCCATATGGTGTGCTCTCTGCAGCTTACTTAAACAACTAGAATTTGACCATAAAGTCTTTTTCGTGACATTATGTTTTCTATACCTGTCAATATTGATAGATGAAAACCCATTTCCTTCATTTCAGTTAGTGTTAAGTACTCAGTAATCATAAACAGAACAGAGTTTAACTGTATGAACCTATCATCTGGATAGGCTTTTTATTTTTAATTATAATGACCGTCACTAAGTATCTAGCATATATGTCTGTGTGCTCATGTGCAAGAACTTATGTGGCATATTTTCAGAAGGAGAAGTTTGTTGAGTCATGAGCATTTTTCAGCCACATTATATATTACAAAGAACTCTGCCTGCTCATTTCCTACACACGGCGAAGGATACATTTACACATGTTGTAGGCTCACACTTGCTGTACATTGTGGCCAATATTTAGGGAAATGAAACTGAATCTTCAAGGGCATTTTTTGGAATTATTTTTTATTAACTGATAACACTGAGCATCTTTTCTAATTTTTAAATGTTTATTAGGTGCCGTGTTGAATTTTCAAAGACTTGTCAAGTCTTATAAAAATATAGATTGTCGTGCCAGGCGTGGTGGCTCATGCCTCTAATCCCAGCACTCAGGAGGCAGAGGCAGGAGGATTGCTGAGTTCGAGGCTTGCCTGGGCTACATAGTGAGCTCAGAGCCAGCCTGAACTATGAAAGCGAGACCCTGTCTCAAAACAAAACAAAACAAAACAAAAAAATATAGATTGTCTTAGTTGTTTCTCCTCTGTGATTTATAAATAATTTACCAATTTATCTGTTTTTTGTTAAATCATTTCTTCTGGTCTCTTAATTTTTGTTTACAGTGCTTTTTATTTTTTAATTTTTTTCATTGAATTCTCTATTGGTACAATTTATATACATCTCACAACCACATATAACATTGGGGAATTTGTACCAGTATATGACACAAGTTAATTCTCAGTTTTACCCATATCCCAACCCACCCACACCTCCCCACCCCCTTTATACATATTCTTTTATTTTCTTTCTGTATCATATTTATTCCTTCCCCTCATTACATTCCCACACCAAATTTCCAATGGAAATTTCCTACTCTATAAAAGCTGTAATACTTTCTAGAGCTCACTTACAACACTGAGATTTCATCTCACTCCACAAAGAATAGCTACTATCACAAAATCAACCAAGAATGAATGCTGGTGAGGCTGTGGGGAGAAAGGAACCCTTCTCCACTGTTGGTGGGATTGCAGACTTGTGCAACCATTGTGGAGATCCGTGTGGAGATTTCTCAGAAAACTAGGACTAGGGGTCCTATTTGACTCTGCTCTCCCCCTGCTACGAATATACCCAAAAGAATTTAAAAAACTCACATTGGAAAGACAAATGTACACCCTTGTTCGTAGCAGTTTATAGTGCTTTTATTAACCAGATATTTAGATCTATGATAAGAATTTGTTCACTGATACTTGTTATACACAAGCTCTTTTTGTATGTTTAATCGAAGAAAACTTGCCTGACTCAAATGTTACAATGATTTTCCTATTATTTCTACATGCTTTAAGTTTTGCTTTAATTCAGCTAAAGTTTCTTTTATGTAGGGATGGCTCCAGTGATTTGAAGTGGAGATTTAATTTCATTACGTATAGTCAATTAATTTTGCAAACCATTACTTGAAGAGTGCTTTCTTGCTCATTGATTTCTAATACCAATTTATTTTCAAAGTTGCTATGTCTCATAGCTACTTTTCCTTTGCTTAGACACAATACCTGACACCCACAACTTAAAGGTGGAAAGTTTTATTTGGGCCCACACTCTGTAGAGGCTTCAGTTCATAGTTGGAGTACTTGAAGGCAGGGCAGTATGGCAGAGGAAGTACAGCGGAAATAAAACAGCTCACGGCAGGGCAGACAGGAAGCAGAGACTGTGATTCAGGGAGGAAAGAGGAGAGAGAGAGACCCTTCCGGGCTCTGCTCCCAGTGATCCACTGCCTCCTGCAGGTTTCATCTGACAAATGCTATCAGTAGACTAATTCCACTAGTGAGTACCACAGCCCCATGGTCCAGCCACCTTGGCAAAGCCACACCTATGAGGACATGAGGCTTTGGGGAGACATCTGGCTATAAACAGTAACTCTCTATGTGGGTAATTTCTGTCTGGGATCTCCGTTCTCCTTCACTGACCTACATAGCAGGTTGGTTGCAAAGACAGCCACTATTTAGTACCGTGGAGGCCATAGGACAAGAAAGTATTATTTCATGAAATCTGTTGCATAATTTTGCTCAGACATGCCTGCATGTGGTAAATTTGATTGAACTATTCTTCCATTTTTGCCCCTGCCTACCACTTGTGTGTGTGTGTGTGTGTGTGTGTGTAAATAACTTGCTGGAATCAATTGGCTAATATTAGAATGTTTGCATCTCAATTAAAAAGTGATACTGCCAAAAATTTTCTTTTCTGCTTGGAGCGTCATCTATTTGGTACAGTTTATACTAGTTTCATGGCTTGGGTCTTCTACATGTGAGGAGGCCACCCCCTGCTCCCAGGGCCGTGCCAGGGTGAAGGACATCTTTCTTCAGCGTCAGGTCCTTTGAAGAGCTCAGACAGCAGCCCATTGCCTAACCTCAAATTGCCCTCGCCAAAGCTCAGGTGCAAAGGGAAGGGCCGTCTGAGTGGATTTAAGGGGCGCCACGCCTTTGCCGCACCTGTTTAAAAGAAGAGCCACTGTAGTCACAACAGTTCCTCAGGCACAGGTTTGAGATGCCCTCCAGGGAAGGGACCGATGCAGAATGAGTGGCACAAGAAGCCCAGAGTTCCCCTCTCCCACCGGGCAGAGTTCAGTCCTCCTACAAATGGTGCAGTCCACCCCTGACAGGGCTTTGTTCTTTCTTCCAACCATAAGTTACATCGTCCAGAATAGGGCTGAGTTTCCCCCTCTAAGGTGCCCAGGATCAACCCACAGCTAAATGCGTGCATGTAGAAGAGAAGACTTTTGTATTTCTGTCTTGCCCTTCACCAACAGCAGCATTCCCTCTTTCTAGTTTCTAGAAGAGCTTTTATAGAAGGTGTCCATTCCTAGAACTTTTGTTGTGTTTCCTTGTGAGGTTTTCCTATGCTGTTTCTATTTTTGAGGGGATGAAGGCAGACTAGTGACGACCAACTTAGTTTACTGGATTTTCTATTTCTTACTGAGTTGATTTATTCTGAATATATGACGAACTTCATCAAAGTTGTCAAAATTATTGTGATACTGCTCAGTACGTTTTAATGATAGGCAAAATTTCTCCTTTAAGTGCAGTTGTTTCCTGTATCATTTTTTATATTGTTTGTCTCTTTCTTGACCAATTGTACCAGTAGTTAATGTTTTCAGTGAACAACCTTTCTAAAAACAAACTTTGTTACCATAGCCTTTCTACTTAATTGCCCTTTGAATTTGTCTTTTTTAGTTTCTTTCAGCTATTTTTTCCTAAATTTTTCTGTTAAATGTGTACCTTATTATGGCTTTTGTTTTCTTTCAGTGTCAGAGATCGAACTCAGCACCTTGTGCTTGAGAGGCAACCATGGTGTTATTGACCTAATTCTGCAGCACTTCATTTTTTCTAAAATATACATTCAAGGCAATATAGTTTAATTATCCTTTAAATTGTATTATTTAAATTTTAATATGTAATATTTTTTTCATCATTTCATGCAAAATTCCTATTATGATCTGTACCTTAGCTCACAAATTATTGTTTTTTTTTTCAATTTCTAAGCATATGTTTTATTTGTTTCATTATACAATCTCACTCAAGTTAGCTAATGGCATTGTAATCTCTTTTTTAGCCATAAAGCAGAAGTTTTCCTCCCTCAAAATTACGGCGGGGATAATAAAGACATCCAGTTTATCTTACAGAAATAAATTACTGTTTCCAGAACAAGTGCGCAAATGCACAGAAGGATGTTTACCTACTATTGAGTTTCTTCTTATTATTACGGGCAGGTTATCATTCAACGAGCATTTATCTACGTAGACAAGGAGTCCAGGGGACGGGGAGGAAACGTGCTCTATCTGGAAACGATTCGCGTCTGCGAGCGAGCTCTTCCGTGGTGGGCGTGGAGAGGGCGCACAGGGTGGGCAGAGGGGGCGCCTCACCCAGAGAGGGGCGGGAAGTGAGGGGGACGGAAAGGCTCCCGGGGGGCTCGCTGGGCTCGCCTCGGGGAGGAAGCGGGCGCGGCGAGGGGAGGGCGGGAAGCGGAGCGGGGTGGGCAAAGGCGTGAAGGGTGGAGGAGGCAGTTTGAGAGCCTTGCGAGAATGCCTAGGGCTCCGATTCACTCTTCTGAGAACGCCTAGAGCTCGGATTCAGTCTTCCGTAGCCTCCGGAAGTCAGGCCAGAGCGGCGCTGTCGCGGTAGGGCGGACCAGCGCGGGGCGGTGTGCGGGCTGCCCTCTGCTGGGCCCTCCAGCTCCTACGAGGCTCCCGCCACTCTGGGCTCAGGTGGGCGTTCCTGCCTCTATGGGTCAAGCAGAGTAGCCAATTGCTGGGCCGCTAAAGATGGTTCAGCTGCCTCACACCTGTTCAGGGGACACAAAAGGATGCCACACGGTGGCAGAGCCGCCGTCATGTACCAGGTGCTGAGTGCCTTACAAGCTCTTCCCGCGGGGTAGAGCTGGGGGCGGAGGCAGCCCTCCACTCGGCCTGCTGCTACAGACAAGGAAACTGAGCAGTAGTTAAGTAGAGAAGTACTTGTCCAAGGCCGCTGCTACAGACTGAGCTGTCCACACAAAACCATCCTCAGGCTTGCGAAGGGTCTTGCCAGCCCCCAAACTTGTGTGTTATAATCCTAATGCCCAGTGTGGCAGCATTTCGAGATGGGGCCTTTGGGAGGTCAATAAACCTGGACGAGGTTCTAAGCGTAGGAGCCTCATGACGAAATTACTGGTCATACGAATAGAGACAGCGCGGCTTCTCTTTCTCCACCCCTTTCTCTCTTCTCCCTTCCTTCTCTCTCTCTACCAAATGAGGATACAATGAGAAGACAGCTCCACGAAGTAACAGGATCACCTAGAAGCTCGATCTTAGACTTAGCAGAGTGTAGCGCTGTGGAAACGACGTGTCTGCTGTTTAAATCCATCCAGTCTGGGTAGTTCGTTGCGGAAGCCTGAGCTAACATGTATTCGCAGCTGGGATACAGCTAAAATAGGATTCCGTTCTTTAGGCCTCAGCACAGTAGCTCGTGTCACCCAGAGCCAGAGCCTCAGTTTCTCTTGTGGACCTCCAGAAGGCCACAAAGACAGTTTAAAAACATCAACATTACAAGAACTTTATAGCCATTTGCCCATATAAGTCAAAGCCACGGTCACCTAAAGAGATATGTCAGTTGGAATGCTCTTAGCCAAATAATAGAATACTCACCTCTACGTGACTTACTACACAGGACTTTTACCCCTTAATTATAAGATACCCGGAGGCGGATGGTGCCCTGCGGACTCAGACAGGACTGAGCAACCGATGACGTCATGGAAGCCTCCAGCGTTTCCTTCCCGAGCTGCCTTCAGCAGCCTCCCGCTCATGTCCCCACCACGAACGGCCCCAGCGTGACAGGACCGAGGGCTTATTACCAAGAGGAGATGGGTATTTTCAACATGCCTCTTCCCCTCGTCTGTCCCACTGGCACAAGCTAATTCACACAGGCAGCCCGCAGAGCGCTTCCATCCCACGGGAGAAGTGTGTTCTGCGAGGGAGGAGGAAGGGCAGGGAAGATCAGCCAGCAGTGTCTGCCATTGGAGCTCAGTTTAACTGTCTTTTATTTACGTTTGCTGTTTTGTGCTTATTATCTGCTGCCTTATAAACACATATGATTAATTTGCAAAACAATTACTTATTCTTGAAGAAGTGAAATTTGTTTGGTGGAAACATTTTCCAAGCTGAATCAATCATTATTCAGCCTATGCAAGAAAAAGGGACTGAGAATCTATTTTATTCCAAACGAAGGCAGTAAGATTAAAAATATGTCATGTGGATGACGATGACTGTTCCTTTGTGGAAGAAGCTATACCAATCTCTGACTCTTATTACACTTCTTCACCTCTGAGTATTGACAGGTCACTACTTAGCCTGTCTTTACTAAGCACTGCATTCTCCCTATTCTGTCTCAGACAAGAAATGAGGTGAAAAAGAATAAAATGTGGGTCACTGGATGCAGATTGCTCCCCAGGGAAATGAGGAGCCAAAGCAGACAAATGCCCTGAGGGTAAAATAATGAGAAATATCAAGTCAAATGATCATCAGGCATAGAGATAATGTAGAGAGAACATTCCAGACAGATACCAAGACCGCAAGACCCAAAAGTAAGTGGCTGTGTGTAACTTGGGGATCCCGGACCCAGGGAGAAGAGTTAGGTTCAAAGCACAACTGAGTAGGCATTAACCGAGGCTACAGGCCACTAGACACAGATCGGGAGGAGGAAAGTGTGTGTGCACATGTGGTGTGTGTGTGTGTGTGTTCTTAGGCACCTCTGTCCATCTTGTAGGGCATATATCCAGGGCTAAGCTTGGATTGGTGTCAAAAGCTTTGGAATATTGCGCTAATTAAAGATATGAAAATGAACTGATTGATAGCAGTTCCTTAGAAAATGACATACCAAGATCACATCAAGAAGGGAGCAGTTGTTGATTAGGAATGTTTGTCAAAAGGACGAGAGAGAAGGGAGAACTTGTGCGGGGTGCGTCTCGTAAGGAAGTGTGGGTTAGCCATGCTCAAAGATGGAACGGATGGACTTGAAGTGCCCAGTTCACGTTTGCACTGGGTGAAAAGTCATTTCATGGCAGGTTGTCTTCAGAGTGGCTCTGAGAGCCATCCTGAATGATGAGGTCCGGTTTGCTGTCCTGCAGTGCAGGCCTTGGAGTTAGATTTACCTGTACGAAAGCTCTTCCCTAGACCGGACCCAAATCTGCACTCAGTTCTATGTTGGTCATGGTTCTGTTCCTTTCTCCAACAACTGAGTATGCTGCTGAGCTGCTCTGATTTCAAAAAGTCCTTCCTTCCATGGACTGCCCCTTTCTCATTCCTGCATTTACATATGGGGCCACCCAGAGGGTCTTGATACCATTGCATTCATTTCAAGACAGTGGTTGAGGGTTTAGGAGCCAGAAGGACAATAAAACTGATAGTTCCCAGTTTGAGCTCTTTCCAGAGGAAGCTGCAGCCCATAGAGTGAGGCCAGAGCCCTGGACCCTATCCCATTGTCTTGTCACTGGCTGCAGTTACCAGTTTCTTCCCGTGGTAGACCCATCCTGCCTTGAATCTTGAGCCTGAGGACATTCTTCTGGCTCTTTTTCTATTCCACCCTAGCTTCATGGGCAGAGGGTAGCAGGGTGGGATGGCACCAAAGAAAACTAGGCAGCAAAAACTAGTTGACCCTGTTTGTGGAAAACATATCCCTCATGTGAAGCTCAACATGCAGCAACTTTCCTCCACAGAATTATCTGGGGCTTCACCTTCTCTTTGACGAAAAAGATGATGAGTTTGCTGAATGTTCAATGTCAGGCAGTTTTTAAATTGATACAGTTTTTTTTGTTTACTTTTTTACTACTACCTTTGAAGTTCTGAGAGGCCAATGTACCTTTGCCATGCTTTATTCAGATTTCCACTTGAAATGAAATACAACTTAATGTAATATTTCTATTTTCCTAATCTCTTGCATTCTTCATCGCTTGCAGCCATTTTTGTCACTGTCCTCCATACAAAGGCCCCAAATTAGTATGCACTTACGGAGTAGATACAGCTATAAATATAGCTATGGAGGCTGACTTTAATTTATAAATTAGTTTTCTTTCTCCAGCTGATGACAGGGCAGCATGACTTTTGAGGATGCCAATGTGCCTAACTCTTGAAGGCAATTTGCACATTAAAAATAAGTTGTTAGCCTCTGTGGGTTTCTGCACATCCACACATTTTTGATTACGGGCAACTGTACGTGTGCAGTGCTTCAGAAAAGAAAGATGACAGAGAAGATGTGGATTTCTTAGCTGGGCCAGGGTTTGAGGAGCTTGGGAAATTTTTACTCTACTGGTAACATTACTGGCAATACTTTCCTTTTGAAAGGAGAGGCAGAGAACTGACATTTATGGAAAATATACCATGATCAACAAATTGGGCTTTAAGGTCAAAATTAGTGGGAGTTCTGTCCTATTTACTCTTTCTCCTTCCAGGGCTTCCCTACACACTACACCGGAAGCAGTATGGTGGCTTCAGCCCAGATGGCCCATAGCAGGAGAGAATTGCAAGGAAAAGAATATCCAGGAGAGGATAAGACTGTATCCCAAGAAGACGCAGAAGTCAAATGCACCCAACCCAAACTGGTGCCCCTGAGAACCTCACACGCCATCTGGCTCTGCCAGGGGCAGAGCAAGCCGGCAGGTGAATTTGGGGTGAAGACTGAGCCTTGGCACCACTGATCACAATGCAGGGATTTTGAGCAGATGAGACAGAAATTAGGAAGAGGGTTCAGGCGAGAAAGAAAGGCCAGAGAGCGGGAGATGACAGCTGCTTTAGAGGAAAAACTTACTTAACGAAGGAGAAGGTACGGGTGTGAAAAGGTATGAGGTATTCCTCTTCTTTGTAACCTTAAATGACCCTCTTAAAAATACTTAAAAATGTACCTCTCTCCACCAGGTTTGTGAAGTAATTTGTGATGAGGCAGAGGAGGAAATCATTTTGGCTGTGGGTATGCAGGTGCTTTTTTTTTTTTTTTTAAATCAGTTTAGGGAAACCTAAGAGTAGCCTGAGCTACCCAAGAGGATTTTGCAAAATGCAGGTGATAGCAGTTGAGAGAGCTCAGGGGCCCTTTTAAATGGCATGAGATGAAGATGAGTAATGAGAGGTCATTAACACCTTTATCTGTAAACATCCCTTATCCTGCCATGTCTATTCCTGAGGACTTGGTCCTAACGACTTACTTGGGTGAGAATCCCAGACTGACAGACCGAAGTTCCTCAAAGGACGGTGTGGGAGTTATTGATAACGTGACCATAAAGATTTTGACAAATCTCTCACACACATGTCTTTGGAAACTGGAGATAAGCCATTAAATCAGGAAAATATAAAGGATGTATAGAGTATCCATTTACCATTTCATACTCCTAACCAGTTCTTAAGGACTTGTAATCCTTAACTTCAAAGAGATGCCAGCCTATCTTTTGCAAAATTCAGGGTTTTTTTTTTTTTAAAAAAGCACAGCTTGCAACGCAATTGAAAAGCACCTTATAAAGCATCATCACCACTTTAAAATTGATGCAACAGGGCCATTTTTGCTTGCCATGGATAAAGGCAAGCCTAATGATTTTCTGCTTCCTTTGAGTTAGCTGACAGTTCCACAGTAATTCTACAACTCACCCATTATATTGGCTCACAGCTGAGTGCCAACTAAAAGGCATTAGACAAAAATGGAAGCACAGTTTGGTGGCAAGTCTTCCTCCTTCCCTCAGAGCAGTGGTTTTTAGCTGAAGAATAGAGGGACATTCTTGGGGGTTGTTTTCTCCATTTCATAGACTTAGACTCTAAGAGTCTCTCAGAGAGCTAGGATTATAGGCATGAGCCACTATACCCAGTTAGAACTCAGGTTCTTGATGATGAAATTCTACTACTTCTGACCCTATTATTAATAGGAATATCCCCACTCTGGCCCTCTCTCAATTCAGAGTCCCACACTGGCTCATGCAAAACATTCCCATGTTCTCTGTTGCAAGAAGCACTGAGTAGCAGGACTTCTCAAGTTCTACCCCAAAGCAGCATGTCTGCCCTCTTCTTCAGGGGACACTTCCAAAGCTCTGGGCGATGCCACTGAAGCCTCTCACTGAAACTGAGGCAATATCACAAACACAATGGCATCTTCGAAAGAGTCTTCTTAGCAGTTTTCTTTTTCCTCCATCCCTTTCACTTTCCCTGCAGCCACAGTGAAGAAGGGGGTGTGTGGACAGGCTCACTGACATTTCTGTGTGAATCCTGCACTCGGGGATCTGGATTGGAATTTCTTAGCTGTTGCTTCCTGGCACTTATCAAAAGCTTTGGTTTCAACATCCTGCTATAAATTTGTCTCAAGATAATCTGTGTGCCAGAAGGAACTTTTATTTTTCTCTCCTTGGTCTCTCAGTGAAATGTTCTGTGCCTGCATCGTTCCGTGACTCAGGCACGGAAGCACACTTTCTAAGTCACAAGATGGAATGACTCACACCTGTGTTTTGCTGTGTCTAAAGCCTGAGATACAGGATATCTAGATTAAAGTCCATCTGAGTATTCTAGAATTCCAGGTAAAGGGGACTCAGTAGGGGGAGAAGACGGTGTGCGCTGAGAACTATGTGTTTTTAATTATTCTGAGGAAATGGTCAGTTGATCCAAGTGAAAGTACCTTCACGTGTGAAGGTTGTTGAAATGAAGAAGAAGAAGAAGAAACACACTGGAGGACAGGGAACAGTCTCTTATCCCTCAGCCTGGGAGTGTACAAGTTGTGTCTTTCATGCCCAGGAGTCAGAACTGGCTCCATGGTCTTGTGTAACTGTGAGAAGCATGGTGATGGCGGGTGGATGGAAGAAAGGCTTACAAGAGACTTGGTGAGTGTTATGGTTTATATGTAAATGTTTCCCCCGAAGACTCACATGCTTAGAGCCAGGACCTTTGGAAGCTGACTGGATTATGGAGGTTTATAGCTGATTTGCTCTTAGGGTGTGGGGCCTCACTGCAAGAAGTGGGTCTCTGGGGCTGTGACCTGGAAGGGCACACTCTCTCCATAGGTCCTCCTTTGTCACTCCCTGCTTCCTGTCTACCGTGCAGGGAAGAGGTAGTCCTCTGCCTTGCCCTTGCGCTACATTAGCCTGCCGTGGGGCCAGCAGCTATGGACTGAGGTGTGAACCAAAATACACCTCTCCTCCTTTAAGCTGTGGGTTTGGGGTACGCTTTTCCACAATGAGGAAAGGAAGACAATGAGCACCAGTTGCGCAGCTCACCTCATTCCTGAAACTTCTGTCTCTTCCCTTCGTGCTGTGCTGAACAAATTTGACAGGAACTCAAAGCAAGTAGAAGATCTGACGCAGGTGGCAGGCATGGGAAAGCCTCAGTGCTAGCACGGGAGTCTCATTTGTCTTTTTTTAAAAACATGAGCTACCATTTACTGGATGGCTACCACGTGCTGTCATTGTATTATTTCTGTTCTTTGTGTAAATCTAGGTGGGAAACGTTGTAGTAGTCACGTGTTAGGGCTGAAATTTGAGCATGGGTCTGCAAGACCTCAGTAGGGGAATCTGAGGCATGGGTTCAAGATTTGAATCTGTGTGTGACGGAAAAACCCAAACCCGCAGTGAAGGAGAGAAAAATTTAGAAGCTGTAGCAATGACTCAGGGAAGAAACCATCTCTTAAGTTACTTTTCTTGTTGCTGGGATAAAATACCTGACACCCACAAATTAAAGTAAGAGACTTGGTTTTGTGTAGCTCACAGTTTGTAGATATTTCAGTCCACAGACATCTGGTTCCAAGGCAGGTGACATGCTACAGGGGCATCACGGAGGAGAAACAGTCCATGGCAGGGTAGGCAGCAAGCGGCGTGTCTGCTTTTCCCTTTTATGTCATCCAAGCTGCAAGCCTTTTGGGTGCTTTCGCCTACATCCAGGTTGGGCTTCTGTCTTCAGTAAATCCATTCAACCACAGAAAGAGTTATGCTAATTCCAATCAGAGGACTCATTGCACACCACACACCCTTAATATAAGTATCACACACCCTAGATCCAGCAAACTCTGTAAAGCTCCACCTAGGAGGCTTTGGAAGGACGTTTAGACAGAAGCTATAGTGAGTCCTGACTGGCTGAGGCAGGGATGGACAGTGGGACTTGAGGATATGGCCTCTTGAGTTAGTGGATGCTTTTTCTCGCTTGATCCGTTTTTATATATTTTCAATTCTGATCCCATTCCCAAGAATGGTAATTAAAAAAATGAAGCTTAGGGTGTCAGTGATTGGTTTCTTTCCTCTGCTTTCTTTTCATCAGCTTGTTCCTGGTGACCCAGATCCAGGGACCAGAAAAGTGTAGGAGTCCATATGGAAATCAAATTTCTTCTGAGACATTTATTTTTGGCAGCTCTGTTTTGTGCCTGTAATGTTCAGGAGGACCCAAAGAAAGTGCTGGAATTCAGAACTTGTTGCTCTGAACTCAGTTTCAGAAAGTGAAGTGAAGTGTACAACCGGCCCTCTGTGTCGCCTTTTTGACCAGAGCAACAAGTTTGTTGCCTCAAGGTCCATTGAAACCAATGGGAGTCTGTGGTATATAGGGATTGGGGGGCTTATAGATGGTGTAAGATCAAGGTACTGCATCTAGACACTTGGATCTGAAGGAGAACAGACAAAATTCACATGGGTCCCTCACCCCACTGAGTGACAAAGGCGCTTATGGAAGGGGGCATCCTGGAGCAGCTAGAGCACAAAGGAGGAGCTCCTGAGCAGAGTTCTTGGACAGGAGATTCACCAGGGAGAGGATGCAGCTGGAGGAGAGGGTGGGGTTCAGAATCGGGGATCATTTGCCCTGAGGAATTCTCAGCTCACTTCCTGGTACTTTGTCCACCAGCCACTGGCACTACTGAGAAAGCCAGAGAGCTGCTGCCATGGAAAAATACATTGTCCCTATATCTCAGGAAGCAGAGCAACAGTGGTGGTGGGGGGGGACTTTGTCCACTTGAGCCTCTGTCTTCCCATGTGCTCTCACCAACCTGGCAAGTGGGCAAGGGTAGGTGCCTTCTCCTCTTGTAGGAATCAAAACTGAGTATCAGGGAAGGAAAGAAAGACTGCTTTCACTTGCGCATTGCAGTTGCCCTGGGAGATGGATCAACAACAGATAGTTTCTCTGGGCTCGTTTGGCTGCCTGGTGCAAAGCGGTGTCGCACCCCATGCTGGTCTGACTCCAGGCGTGCCCTTGGGCTCCTGCTCATGTGTGAGGAGGCAAATCTTGGGTGTGATTTTCTGCAAATGTGAAACATCACCTTCACCACAGTGAAGACTTTTAGTGATTTAAAAAAGTGCAGACATTCTGCCTCCAGTCGCTTACCTGGGGTTCTACAGGCACTTTCCAATTGGCTTCTATGAAAAAAGCCACCAATATTTGCACCCTTATAACTTCAAGGAACCAAAGGTTCTCCTCCTCTCTAAAACAAATTGAATATTCAATCAGTGAAGCACAGTTTATTAAACTTATGAAAATGAAGTTGTGGCTTTCGTTAAAATGAAAGACACTCACCTCTCCTATTGGTCATTATTTGAAAGAGTGTTCCATGACTCGCTAGACCCTGAATTACCTCAAAGCCTACAATCAAATTATTTGGCATCATTAGTCTTTTCAATTTTCCCCCCAAACACTTCATAAAATATGGAGTACAATGACACTGATCTACTATGACAACATAGGACAATTCTCATTAACTTTAGTTGTTACTAATTCACATAATGTGGAAATTTTGGACTTTAGATGGCCTATGATTCACTTAAAAAAAAAAAACTCTTTTCTTTTTAAAGTCCCATGCTTCCAGTCAGAAGAATACATCTTACCTCTAATAAATTACTTTGGTTTTATTCCTAATTTTCCTTCGAACTGATTCTCTTACCTCCATCTTTATTGTTTCTTGGCCGCCATCTTGGTTCAGGGGCTTATGGCTCTCATTTTGCCAACCCCCAAATAAATCTCCACAGAGCAGATGGGCGACTTGTAAAGATTCCAGATCTGCTCTGTCATTCACCCATAAGGGCTTCCACTCTCTCCGCGGTGTACCCGATAGAGTCCAACCTCTTTCTCCAGGCTGGTGAGGGCCTCTGTAGTCTACACGTGCCCCTCAGCTCTAGCTGCATCCTTCTTCACTGTTCTTTCTCTGAAGGCTACTCCAGGCTTATGAACCACCACACTCTCCCCAGCACGATACACTCTCCCCTTGCATATCAGCTCTTGCTGTGTTCGCTGATGCTCTTCTTTCCTCTACTAATTCTCCTGGTTGATTTCTGCTTCTTTTCAGATCTAAACTCAGAGAAAGCCTAAAATCTTCTAAGAGCATTTTCTTGACCTTTCAGTGCTGAATAGGGATAGTTCTTCTGAGTTCTCATGGTCCTTAATATTTTTTCCCCATCACTCCAAACTATTGCTGCCCATTAGAGTTTGAGGTTCTATAGGTTGGAATCAGAAAACACTTGCATAGTAGATTCTTTGTCAGTAAGTCATAAGCCCCTTGACGATGAGCACTACATATAAAGAAACTGTAGCTGAGAGAGGTTAGTGATTGAACTCAACTATGTGAGATATTTTTCAGACCATCCTTGATTCTCTCCTGAATCTCCAACAGCATAGACTGGTGCCCAAAATATCGTGCAACATGTTTTTGACTGAATAATAGTGTAGGCCATTCTGGCTTTGGTCAAGAGCATGCCATTTTCTACAGACAGAAAATCAAATGTGGTAGGAGAACTCACCAGCTCCAGTGACCTCAGAGTGAACGCCAAGGTCTCCATTTTGGCCCTGTCCTCTGCAGTCACCTCAAGGAAGGCTGGGAGAAAGTAAAAACATCTGGATGCTCCCATTAACAACCAATAATTGAGGAATGTTGCTAAATTCATTTGAAACGGAACTAGCAGAAACTCCCCATGGGTCCATTAACCTGCCAATAAAATTTGATTACGTAGAAACAACATTAAATGAAGAATCACAGTGCTCAGTTAATTGAAAGGCAGACTTGTGAGTTATAAGAACATTGTCTTTGACAGAAAGAATATACCATTAGCAGAGACCCTTGGGACCACTGGGGAATGTCCAGTTTGACATTTATTTTACAGAAAACATATTTTCTACAGGGGTACTATAAAGTACATATTGTGAAAAGACAAAAACAAATACCCTAGTTTGAAATGAAAAACTGACCAATGCCGGAGATGAAGGTAAAGGTGACTTAAATTTCAGATGCACTATCCTAAAAGCTCTGTGACCTTAGGGAAGTTATCTAGCTTCTCCGAGCCCCAACAGCTTTGTCTGGTGACTGAGAGTGCTGATCCAACACACATCGCCCAGGCTTGTGAGTAGAGAAGGCACATGCACAGATCACTGCAACAAAAGGAAGGGGAGGCGTGAGGAAACTATCAAGGGCACCACCTCATCTGCCAAGAAACGGCCCTCAGAGATGTGACCCAAGCTAAGTGGTGAAGAATGAGCAGGTGTAACTGGATTAAGCATCAGGCCCTGAGCCTAGGCTTTCATTAGCAACAGAACAAACAGATGGAAGCCAGCTAAATCAGAACTCCGCCGGGGAGGGGAGTCTGCTCAGTGGGGATGAGAACGAGCATTAGTGACTGCATCTAGTGAGCGGCGAGCTGGGCGAGCTGGCTGCTTTGGATTCGCTTTGCTAAGTGAGGTGCACACATGTGATCCCAGAAAAGGCTCGCTAGATCTCAGCAGAGCCACTGGGCCTCCGGTCACTCAACACACCTTACGGCTCTCAGCCCTTCTGAACAAATACTGTCAGAATACGTAGACAGTGTCATTTTGGAGAGGACTGAACTATTTATGGGTTGGTTGCCAAGCACTATGAGGAAAGTGATATTTCTCTGAGATCAAGCCTCTGGAATCACCATTGTACCCAAGTTCAGTTCAAGATGGTGGCTTGCTCACACACGGCTCAAGGCATCTGTCTGTCCTCACTGCAGGTCCTGTCTGCAGCCAAGCACTCCCAGCCCTTCAGTCATGACGCTTAGTTGGGAATCCATCCCTGTCCTGGTGCCATGTTGTCAGGGCCCCTCTCAAAGTGCAGAACACAGCAGCCTAGAGGATGGACAGCCCGGAGAATGCAGGGACACTGCTCTCCACCAGGAAGCTGTGTCCTGGTCATGGTGTCTAAGTCCGCAGTTATTTGTACCTGCTACCCACACTCAGTGTGTACATGGAAGGGGAAGTGGCGTTTTCAATGGAGAAGACCCAGGCTGTGGCTCCAAACATGAGTATGACACTGGGAAAGACACTTCTCCTTCCTCAGTCTCCAATTTACGACTTTTCCTCACCTGCACAGTAGGACTGGATGGGGGGGGGGCGGTGAATGGCCAGCACGACACAGCACATCGGCTTGTTGAATGTGAGGCTTCTCCCTAGGAGTTTGGTGCAGCCCAGCTCCTCTGCAAGCTGAGGCAGAGGACTCCAAAGCTGAGGCCGACCTGCTTCTAAATACACAGCAAGCGAGCTTGGGTTATATTTCTGGGACAGAGCACTTGTCTAACACGTGCAAAGCCATATGTTTCATCTCTAGCAGTGCAAACAGCAATAATAAAAATAAAATAATAATGATGATGATAGGCTTCTCTTGCTCCTCTCCCTCACTTTTTCCATCCTTTGTCCTTCCTTACCTTCTTCTTCCTCTTCCCAAACTTCCAAATTCATGTCTTTTCTTCCCTCCTGCCTCCAGAAATTTCCATGTTTATTTTCCTCCTGTCCTCCTTGAGGGCCGAGGTTAACGAAAAAGTGATCGTTCTCTTCAGCTAAAAGTGGACTAGGCCTTCTTGTTCCCGTTCCTGATGTCCCAACTCCCTCTGAGGACAGAGCCGTCTGTCTTTCGCTCTGCTTGGGCAGATGGCGGGGAATGTCTGCGTTCGTGAAGAGCTGCTCGCTGACCCAGCTCCTCAGTTCCTCATCAAGCCCTGCTGTGGAAAGTATCCAAAAGTAACTACTCTCTGTCAGCTTTTCTAACACATAGGATCATTCATGGGCCTTGGGAGCATGAAGTTTAGGGATACTGTTACAGAGTCGATCTAAAATACCCCCCCAGTCTTGGGTGTTGAAAGGTGAACCGTGAGGGTGCCATACTCCTCAGTGAGTCCGTGCATTGATGAGTCCAGCAGATGAACGTGCAGCGAGGAGATGGGGCCTGGCTGGAGGTGATGCGACCTGCAAGGGTATGGCCACAGCCAGCTCTTGCCTTCTGCCTTCTTCATCTGCTTCCTGGCTTCCATGGCACGAGCAGTGTTCCCTCACCAGTCCCTTCCGCCATGTCATTCTGCCTTGGACCCAGCCAGCCATGGCCCAAATCCTCTGAGACTGGGAACCAAAATAAACCTCTCCTCCTTTACGTTTTGGAAACAGGATAGTTTGTGCCAGTGAGCAGAGAGATAACTAATATAGTTAATACATGGAGCATCTCACATTTGAACGAGCCTGAGGTGCTGACGACCATCTTGGAGCCGGTAAGGAAGAATTCTCTGTAAGGAGCTGTGTAGATTAAGAAACAGAAGTAATTTTCAGTTTCTCCTACGAAAGAAAAGATATGGTATTTACACATCTGCGACCTATTTATTTCACTTAGGAGAATGTCCTCAAGGTGCATCTATTTGAGTATGAATGACTCAAAGTCATCATTTTTTTTTTTTCTGAGACAGGGTCTCGCTTTGTAGTTCAGGCTGGCCCTGAGTTCACTATGTAGCCCAGGCAAGCCTCGAACTCAGCAATCCTCCTGCCTCTGCCTCCCGAGTGCTGGGATGACAGGCGTGAGCCACCATGCCCAGCAAACTCATCATTTTTATGGTAGAGTAATATTCCCTTTTATTAAAGAACCACATCTTCTTTATCCAGTCTCCAGTTGATGACATGTAAATAAGTCCTAGATTGTATGAAAGACACTGTAAAATAGAAAACATCCTAAGGGAAATGGGGGGTAAGTAATGAGGGGAAAGAAAAACTGTGATGGTAAATAAAAGGGGGGGGACAAAATCATATGTAGGGGTTGGAGAGTTGTGGGGTGGGTAGGGGGTGGGGAAACCGAGAAGCCCTGTCATATACCGATACAAATTCTCAGTGCTGAGCGGGATCATGATGTGTATATAAAAAGTACCTATATCACAATAAAAAATTTAAAATTAAAAAAATAAACAGAAGTAATTTCCCCCAAATTACAGAGTAAGTGTTAAGCAGACACAGGTTACCTGGATAGTTTTAAGTCCAAATACTGTGTCCTTTAATCATGCTGTATTGCCTCTATATTCAAAGATGATCTGGCTCTTGGACCAAGTTTAGATAAACAGTCTAGGAGTTTGATTACCTTTTTCTTTTGTAGATTTTGACTTTGTTTTTTTTTTACTTTCTGGTTTTTACTCTGTTTATACTTAAGAATCACATTTTCCGGGCCGGAGGGTTAGCTCAGTGGTTCCGGCGCCTGCCTTGCAAGCGCAAGGACCTGAGTTCGATCCCCGGTTACCACATATAATGCTGGGCGTGGTGGCTCAAGCCTCTAATCCCAGCACTCGGGAGGCAGAGACAGGAGGATTGCTGAGTTTGCAGCGGCTTGCCTGGGCACTATAGTGAGCTCAGGGCCAGCCTGAACTACAAAGCGAGACCCTGTCTCCAAAAAGCAAAAAAAAAAAAAAAAAAAAAAAAAAAAAAAAAAAAAAAAAAAAAAAAAAAAAAAAAAAAAAAAAAAAAAAAAAAAAAAAAAAAAAAAAAAAAAAAAAAGAATCACATTTTCCATATGAAGACCATCCCCTCTTGCCATTCTCTATCCCTGATGGCAACAGCACTAGATCCATCATCTGAGCAAAATCACAGTAATTTTCTTGAACTCTTGCTATTCCTGTAACCCATTCAGCCCTGCCCACCTCTTACCGTCAGCCCCAGACGTGGGGCTTTGGCTTTGCAGACAGCCCAGTGTACCTATCCCCCACCCCATCCACCTAGCACTTGCCTCTGGCACTTTCCTGCCCAGGAAGTGTAATGGCCTCTAACCAGCTACCTTTCAGAGGAGTTTCCTTCGAATCTATGCTCCACCGATCAGGAAGGTAATTTTCCAACACCGTGACAAACACCTTCAATGGCCACTCTCTTCCTAAAAGAAACAATTATTTTTATTACTTTATTGACACATTAGGCATTAAAAACAATAGCAGCTCCTTATAAATCCCACACTGACAGTCATTCAGAATATATTGAACCTCATTACTCTATCTTAATGTAGATGTATGCATCCATCCTCCACCTGCCCACTTACTTTCCTGTTCTCCGCTTCCCTTTCTGTTTCCTTTTCCTTAGACATTTTCTTATTTCACAACACCTATTGTACATTATGATACTCACAGTTTTAGCTCCCCAAACCAAAGAAATTATTCCATTTTACTTTTTAAAAAAACACATTTTACTTTTTCAAAAAACACATCTTCTTTATCCAATCTGCAGTCGATGGGCATTTTGGTTGTTTCTATGATCTATTACAAACTGAGCTGCTGTAAACATGGGTGTGCATATATCTCTCTGGTATGAGATTTTTTATTCTTTTGGCAATATATGCAGCAGGGGAGTAATGGGGTCAATAGGACTTCTAATCTTAGTTTTTCTGAGGAATCTCCATACTGATCTCCACAGTGGTTGCAACAATATACATTCCTACCAACAGTAGAAAGGTGTTCCTTTCTTCCCACGGCCCCACCACCATTTATTATTGTTTGATTTCTTGATAGTAGCCATTCTTTCTGGAGTGAGGTGGTATCTCACTATTGTTTTCATTTGCATCTCTTGAATGACCAATGATGTTGAGCATTTTCTCATGTTTATTTGCTGATTCTCCTTCATCTGAAAAATGTTTATTCATTTCAGGTGCCCATTTAGATTGGGTCTTTAAATTTTGGAGGTCCAGGTTTTTAGAGGTTTTTTTGTATGTCCCAGCTGTTGGTTCTTAGAGTTAAATCATGAGCAACAGAAATTTTGTTCATGAAGTCTTTTTCTACATCAGTGTCTTCAAGAGTTGTACCTCCCCTCTCTTCCAGTAGGTTTAGGGTTCCTGTTTTAATATTTAGATCTTTAATCTATTTTGATTTTAGTTGGTTACATGGTGAGAAATATGGATCTAGTTTTGATCTTTGGCAAATTGAGACCCAATTTTTCCAGCACCATTTATTAAAAAGACTATTTTTCCTCCAATGAGGATGTTTGGCTCTTTTGTTGAAGATGAGGTGGTATAGTATATCTGGATCTGTTTCTGTGTCTTCTAATCTGTTTCATTGATCAAGTCTATTTCCTTGCCAATACCATGCTGTTTTTTTTATTATAGTAGCTTTGCAGTATAGTTTCAAACTGGGGATTATGACACATCCTGCCTCATCTTCATTGCCTGGAATTGTTTTTGCTATTCTAGGTCTAAGTCTAGATGAATTTTTGGAATGCTTTCTCTAATTCATTGAAATATGCCGTTGGAATTTCATTTGGGATTGCATGAAATCTATACAGCAGTTTTGGAAGTATGTCCATTTTTAGTATATTGACTCTTCCTACCCAGAAGGAAGGATGCCTCTCTATTTTCTGATATCCCCTCTTCAATCTCTTTTTTTGGAGTACTATAATTTTCCCAGTAGAGGTCTTTTACGTCTTTCATTAAATTGATTCCTAGGTATTTCATTTTTTGTGATGCTATTGTGAAAGGAATTGTTTCTTCAAT